>PVKU01010272.1:0-53662 GCA_004027475.1 Anoura caudifer
TTCTGCTCCTGTTGTAGTGGTTTGCTTAGTTGGCTTTTCTTTTAGGTCTGGTTGTTAATACCTGTGAGTTTGCTGTCTTTTTACTGTTCATATTTTTTATCTTCTTTTTCTTAGATAAGTCCCTTTAACATTTCATATAATAAGGGCTTGGTGATGATGAACTCCTTTAACTTGACCTTATCTGAGAAGCACTTTATCTTCCCTTCCATTCTAAATGAAAGCTTTGCTGGATAGAGAGATCTTGGATGTAGGTCTTTGACTTTCATAACTTGGAATACCTCTTTCCAGCCCCTTCTTGCCTGTAAGATCTCTTTTGAGAAATTCGCTGACAGTCTGATGGGAACTCCTTTGTAGGTGACTGTCCCCTTATCCCTTGCTGCTTCTAGAATTCTCTCCTTCATTTTAATCTTGGCTAATGTAATTATAATGTACTTTGGTGTGTTCCTCCTCGGGTCAAACTTCTTTGGGACTCTCTGAGCTTCCTGAACTTCCTGGAAGACTATTTCCTTTGCCAGATTGGGGAAGTTCTCCTTTAGTATTGGTTCAAATAAGTTTTCCACTGGTTGCTCTTCTTCTTACCCTTCTAATACCCCTATAATTCGGATGATGGGACGTTCAAAGATGTCCTGGATGTTCCTAAGCCTCTCCTCATTTTTTTGAATTCTTGTTTCTTCCTTGTTTTCTGTTTGGTTGTTTCTTTCTTCCTTCTGGTCCACTCCATTGGTTTGAGTTCCAGTTTTCCTCCCATCTCTGTTGGTTCCCCATGCATTTTTCTTCATTTCACTTATTGTAGCCTTCATTTGTTCATCTAATCTGTGACCAAAATCAACCAATTCTGTGAGCATCCCGATCACCAAGGCTTTGAATTGTGCATCTTATAGATTGGCAATCTCTTCATCGCTTAGATAAATTGGCTCTGGGGCTTTGATTTGTTCTCCGGTTTGAGCCATTTTTGTTTCTGTTTTTTTGTGTTTGTTTGTTTGTTTGTTTTGTCTAGTCATGGCTGTTAAGTAGTGAGGGGTGGAGCCTTAGGTGCTCCCCAGGGTGGGGCAGCCCAGTTGCTGGGTAGTGATGCTGTATGTGGGGGCGGTGTCCGAGAGAGAACAACAGCGCTTGCTCTGCTCTTTCTCAAATTCCAGTCCCTTCTGCCACTTTCCCTTCACCTGTATTATCTGCGTGTGAATGTGGGACCACCTGGTCAGCCAGCCACCTTGCACAGCCTCACTGGGTCTGCACAGTTGCCACCATGTGCCTGGGGTCTTCCAGCCGCCGCCTGTGCCCCTAGGGTCTGCTAGCCGCTGCTGCCTGCAATCCCAGTCCACACCTCCACTTTTCCTGTCACAACTCTGCCCCTCTTACTGGTCTGGATGAATGGTTGGCGGACTTCCATACAGTTTAATTTTCTATGAGTTCTGGTTGTTTTCTTGTTTCTGAATCTTTGTTGTCCTTAATTTTGGTTGTGAGAGGAGGCACAGTGTATCCACCTATGCCTCCATCTTGGCTGGAAGTCTCTTTTTGTCTTTTGATATCTTCACCAGAGGACATTTTTTTCATTGTTTCAGAGAAAGAGGAAGGGAGAGATGAAGAGAGAGAAACGCTGATGAGAAAAAGAAGCATTGGTCAGTTGCCTCCCACATGTGCCCAGTCAGGGGATTATACACACCAGGACTGATGAATTAACATGTAAACCAGAAATGTGCCCTGACTGGGAATTGAACCCACAACCTTTCAGCTATGAGATGACTCTCTGAACTAACCGAGCTGCAATGAACAGGAGTCTTTTTTCTTTTCTCCTTATTTTTTTGGTTGTTTTTGTTGGTGGTGGTGGTTTGTATCTTTTGCTGAGTTGTTTTTGGTTTTGTTTTGGCTTGGCTTCTTTGGTTCTGTCAGCACCTGTACAACCATTTGCACAATGTGGTCAGGGTTGAGCCTCACAGTCAAGCAGCCTGAGCATCAAGCCCACCCATGAATAGGACAACAGCAATCAAGGTGAGTAGATGTGGAAAAGGGCATAAGGGGGAAATAGTAATAAAAAAATACAATTAAAAAAAGTATTTTAATTTTTAAAAAAGAACCAGTCACGACAGGAGGGCCCACACAACTCACACAAGGGTAATTTCTAGAGCACCCAGCTCAGAAGATCAAAGAGATTGCACCACTGGGTCCCCCAGGACACCTACAACTGAAGGCCATGCCCCCAAGTCCGGGAGTACTAGAAGTTCTATTTAATACATAGAAACAAACACAAAGATACAGCTAAAATGGGGAAACAAAGAAACAGGACCCAAATAAAAGGACAGGAGGAATCTCCAGAAAAAGAGCTAAATGAAATGGAGCTAAGCAATTTATCAGAATCAGAGTTCAAAGTAATGGTTATAAAGATGCTCATCAGCATGAAAAGGGACATACATACCATGAAAAATTAGCAATTGGAAATGAAGAAAAACATATCAAATAGAATACACTGGAAGGAATAATCAGTAGGTTGGATGAAGCAGAGGATCAAATCAACAAATCAGAAGACAAGGTACAAAAAAACAATCAAATCAGCAAAAGAAAAAGAATTAAAAAGCAGGAGGATAGTTTAAGGGATGTTTGGGACAACATGAAACACAACACATCTGCATCATAGGGGCACTAGAAAGAGAAGAAAGAGAGTAAGGGATAGAGAATCTGTTAGAAGAAAAAAATGACAGAAAAATTCCCTAATCTGGTGAAGGAAAAAGTCATATGAGATCAGGAAGTACAGAGTGTCCAATGAAGATAAACCCAAAGAGACCCACACCAACACACATCATAATTAAAATGGCAAATGTTAAAGATGTGAAGATAATTTTGCAGGCAGCAAGAGAGAGGCAGTTAGTTTCTTACAAGAGGGTTCCCATAGGGCTGTCTGCTAATTTGTCAACAGAAACACTACAGGCCAGGGGGGAATGGCATGAAGTATTCAAAGTAATAAAAAGCAAGGATCTGAAACCAAGGATGCTCTATCCAGCAAGGCTATCATTTAAAATTAAAGGTGAAATAGACAGGTTCTCAGACCCAAAACAAACAAACAAACAAACAAACAAAAAACAGTTAAAGGAGTTCATTACTACCAAACCAGCATTGCAAGAAGTGTTAAAGGGACTGCTATAAGAAGAACAATAGAGAGAGGGGGCAACATAGGAATAAAGAATAAAAATGGCAATAAATAAGTACTTATCAATAATAACCTTAAATGTAAATGAATTAAATGCTCCAATCAAAAGACACAGAATAGCTAAATGAATAAGAGAATGTGACCCATGTATAAGATTCACATAGGTGGAAAATGAAGAAACAAAAAGCAATATTCCATGCAAATAGAAATGAAAAAAAGCTTGGATAGCAATACTTACAGCTAACAAAACAGACTTCAAAACAAAGGCCATAACAAAGACAGAAAAGGTCACTACATAATACTAAAGGGATTGATCCAGCAAGAGGATATAACCCTGGTAAACATATACGCACCCAATGTAGGAGCACCTAAACATATTTTTTTAAAAAAACCTCTCAGTGGACTTGAAGGGAGAGATTGACAATGATAGTAGGGGACTTTAGCAACCCTAGATCTTCCAGACCAAAACATGGCAACAAGGAAATAGTAACCATACACAACACTGTAGACCAGTTGGATTTAATTGATATTTATAGAATATTTTATCCCAAAGCAGCAGAATATACATTCTTCTCAAGTGCACTTGGAATATTTTCAAATACAGACCACATGTCAGGACACAACACAAGCTTTAACAAATTCAAGAAGATTGAAATCATATCAAGCATCTTCTTAGGTCATAATGGCCTGAAATTAGAAATCAACTTGTAGGGAGTCAGTCAGGCTTCCTCATCCAGATGTCTGGGCAAGTGAGAGAAGCAGTATTCCCACATGCACAGAAGCACACTGTGTTATACAATATCTTGGCAGCCTGCCAGCTTGGTGTGCATGTAGTACATAAGGGAGCTGGGACTTCCTGCGTGTAACACCCGGTTTGTGGCTTGCATGGATTACCCAACCCTAGCATAAAGGCATGCCAGACATTTCTATGGCTCCATGAATTTTCTTCCATTTGACCAAATCCTGTGTGAACCTGCCTGGCCTTGAAAGGCTGCAGCACAATTGGTGCCATCAGCAGGACTCATCACAGTATGGTATGACTATAGAGGAGGTGTTGGCTCCCTTGGTGGGAGGTGTGGAAGGGTGGATGGTCATCAGTATGTGGTATCTGGTAGTGAGTCTCCCAGCAGCATGGGTTCCCCCCCAGAATTGGCCCAATGTTAGTGGTGCACCCAACATGGTAGAGAAGCCCCTGCAGGTGGTAGGGGAGACCCTGGAGAAGCCAAGTGCCTGGTGGCTGTAGGGGGCATGCTCTGGGTGCTCATGACCCATTTTCTTTCAGCTTTGTGAGCTGAGACAGAGACTGTACTTTGCAACACAGCAAGTTACATGAACACTGAGGTAGAAAGAAAGCCTCAAAGACTTGACTCAAATCTCTGCCCTGGAGGAAGACCTCTGAACAGCAAAGCCTCAGTGGCCCCCCTCCCCAATAGCAGTGAACAATTTGTTAGAAGAGGAGGGGAATTGCCACTTCTGTACCCCCTTCCCCTCCCTGGCCCCACACAAACATGAAACACAGTTGCCGAGAGCAAATGGACCAAAAGACTGCAGCCCAGGTTGGGTGCTCTGGCAGCGGTGCTGGCACCCAGAAAGCTCTGCTCTGAGCCCTCTGATCAGAACAGATGGCAGCAGCAGAGCAGTCAGAGGTAGCTGGAGCCACAGAAGCTTCAGTGGCAGTGAGGCAGCCCAAGGAAAAGAAACAGCAGTCAGGAGGACGGTGTCTTGAATTCCCTCTGTCTCGCAGTTAAAGAGTGACAGCATGTGATTGCAAGCTGAACAATGTTTCTTGTGGCCCCAGAAGAAGAAGGTGGCCAGAGGTGAAAGAAAAAACCTAGCAGTGTGCCCTGAGAGGACCATCCTGTGCGTCTGAAGGATCATTTGGGTGTGTCAACCTTCTGAGAAGAGGGAGGAAATATCCTTTGGTCATTTGAATGGGGGAAGAGCCAGAACCCATCTATAGGGGATGGGCGGGGACTGGAAAACATGGAGGCCGAGGAGTTCTCCCTGGGTAGTGGGTGACTGACACAGTATACTGTGTATGTGTCCCCCATTTCTGAGTATATCCTAGGCATTAATGTGCTCCAAGAATTGTGGCTGTAAACCACTGTGAATGAGTTCCAAATGTTTTGGGGGCTGTTAGGGATCCAAAGTGCCCTGGATCCTCCTAGACCCTGTGAGCTAGATGTACATGTGACACAAGAAGGCTTTGGGTGGGGTCTGTGGCAGCGATTGGAATGGCTATGTCAACCCTTGCATTTCTGGTCCCAGCTGTGGAAGGGAACAGAGATGTGGTACTACCTGAAAAGCAACTGGCGGCAGTGTATGCTGCCCTGTTGGCTATAGAGGCTATAAAAGGAACTGCCCCCGTGACCATTGCAGGGTGGGCCCAAGACTGGATGGCCAAACCTCCCAGTGGGACGGCCAAGATGTCCATGTTGGTTAAGTGGGGGGGCTTATCTGCAACAAAGAAGTATTCTGTTGACTAGCCCCCTACAGCCCCAGTTGCAGGAAGTATTGGGCCCTGTCTCCTATGTAGATGAAAAATCTACTGCTCCTGCACCTATAGAAGAAATAGAGACTAGCCCCTTCCATGAAGGGCAGGCACCTATTTCCTCAGATGCATGGGGTACTGATGAGTACAGCAGGGGTCTGCCTACCATGCGGACTGCTGTGGCAATTCATCCAGAAACAAATACAATCTGGTTTGACACTGGAGCAGGTCAGAATAGCCAGTGGGCAGAACTGAGAGCCATGTGGCTCATGGCTGCTAATGAAGCACAGCCCCTATTCGCACAGAGAGTTGGGTGGTGTGCTGGGGGCTAACATTGTGGATCTCTACATGGCATGTAAATAAATGGATGGTTATGTATAGGCCATTGTGGGGACAGACCTTATGGCAACACCTCTGGGAATTATACCACCAGAAGCAAATTGCTATACATCATATGACTGGGCATGCCCCCCTTGCTTCTCCTAAGAATGATGAGGCTGATACTCTAGCCAAGGTGCACTGGTTAGAAACAGTACCTGCTGGCCCATCAGGAACAGAAGTCACCCAGTGGCTACGCTGTCACTTCTTACATGCTTGACAGAAGACCATGTGGTCTACCATAAAAGCTTGGGGGCTACCTGTCACTTTAGCAGAGGTACAGGAAGCTTGTGAGACCTGTGCTGCATGCCCATGAGAGCATCCTTGGAGGCCTGTGGGAACCACTGGGCAGGTGGTACAGGGACAGGTACCACTGACTTGGTGGCAGGTTGATGTGATCAGGACCCTGCCTAGTTCAGAGGGTATAGTTATGCAATCACATGTGTGGACACAGCTACTGGACTTTTAGCAGCATACCCTGTACAGCACCAAGATCAGAATGCAGTAATCGCTGCACTAGACTATTTAAGCACTGCCTATGGGTGAACCTTGATCACTGAAAGTGATCAGGGAATGCATTTTACTGGGGCCTTGGTGCAACAATGGACCTGAGACCTGCAGATTGACGGGACATTTCATGTGGCCTATCACCCTCAAGCTGCTGGGATATCATCCCAGTATAATGGTCTCTTAAAGCAGGGCCTGCGAGCCATGACTGCCGCTCCTACACTAGGAGGGTGGACAAAATGCTTATGAACTGTCCTCTGGACTCTAAACGAGAGGAGTCAGAGAGGGGGCCCAGCCCCAGGGGAAGCACTGCTCCTCTGGACTGCAGCTTTAATTCAGCTGCAAGTACAGACTAAGGGTGCTTTGCTGAAACCAGGCATGGGAAAACAAGGAAATATTCTCTTGCCTGCACCTGAGGGTGTTGAGCGAGGACAGGCAGCCACTTAGACATGGCCTTGGGAAATAAAATCCCCTCACATGTGTTGGGTAGCTCTTGTTGCCCCTTGGTGACAAGGGGTTGGGAGAAGCTTGCAAATAGTACCCTGGGTGACTGGGTATTCATGCCTAGGGAGGCCCCTTCTACCAGCCACTGTCTTATTGGCTGACCAGAAATTGTATATTGCCTGAGGGTCATGATTCGCCATTGTTAGTTCCAATAACTGCTTTGTCTTTTTACCCCTAGAGTGCAAAGTAACACCTTAGTGGACTGGGTACATACCTATGCCTCAGTGGCTATCAATTAACATGCTGGGTCTGCACTGAATTCTCCATGAGCATAGTTGCTGGCCTCCCATGGTGCATCTCTCCTGCTTCTGTCTCAAATTGGACTTGGTCACTGCACCAGTGGAATAGTGCACGTTCCTTCTGGAATGCAACCTGGACCATAATCTGCATTGGGGTGGAGCAGCAGTGTGCTGCTCTGCCAATTGGCTCTGCCATTGGTTGGCTGCTCCACATGGGGTGGCTCAGCATTGGCTCACAGATAGGAGAGTGGAGTTGGCTGGGCCAGCCCCTCTCTGTGTTAAGAACTTCAAGGAATGGGTCCAGGTAGACTAAACTCCTGAGGGTTTGTGTCAAAGACTCATTCTCCTAGACATTCCTGGGAGGCACGAAATAGTGCATGCACTGAGATTCCTACAGGGGCCCTCTGGCTGTGCAGCTCTCATGGGTACCCTCACTTGCACAGGGATCAGACTGGCCGTTATACATAGGGGTGGCCTTATTTGTTGCTTGCTGCTGTGGCTTGTACTGCTGCTGTGGCACATGGGTGTAAGACCCTGCCCTCCTCACCAAGGGACTCTCGCAGAAGACACCCTCACATCCATTGTATGGGAGGAACCCTGAAGGGGTTTATTGTAGGGTAAATGAAGTCTCTCAGACTCCCTCACCCAGATGTCTGGGCAACTAAAAGAAGCATTTTTCCCATAACATTGAGAATGGGCTCAATAAACAGTATTCCTATAACCTTGACAGGGCCTGCATGCACAGCATCACACTGTGTTATACAATATCTTGGCATCCTGCCAGCTTGGTGTGCATATAGTATATAAGGGAATTGGGACTTCCTGCTGGTGAGACTGGCAGCTTGCTTGTGGAGTGTGTAGATTGCCCCACCCTAAAATAAAGGCATGTCAGTCATTCCTATGGCTCCATGAATTTTCTTCTATCTGACAATCCTGTGTGAACCTGCCCGGCCTTGAAAGGCTGCAACACACAGTTACAATAAAAAAATTCAAAAACATTCCAACACATGGAGGACCAATAGCATGTTATGAAACAATGAGTGGGAAACAATGAGATCAAGAAGGAAATCAAAAACTACCTGGAAACAAGTGAAAACGCAACAACCCAAAATCTATGGGGCACAGAGAAAGCACTCCTGAGAGTTTGGAGCATTACAGGCCTACTTCAAGAAGCAAGAAAAATCTCAAATAAACAATCTAAACCTGCACCTTAGATAATTAGAAAAAGAACAACAAGAATAGCCCAGAGTAAGTAAAAGGAAGGAAATAATACAGATCAGAGTGGAAAGAAATGACATAAAGACTAAAGAAAGCAATTCAAAAGATCAATGAACCCAAGAGCTGGTTCTTTGAAAAGATAAACAAGATTAATGAAACTTTAGCCAGACTCATCAAGAAAAAAAAAAGAGAGGCCTCAAATAAATAAAATCAGAAATGAGAGAGGAGAAATAATAACTGACAACAAAGAGATGCAAAGGATTGTAAGAAAATACTATGAAAAACCACATGCCAAAAAGATGAGCAACCTGGGTAAAATGGACAACTTCCTAGAAACATCCAATGTTCCAAAATTCAATCAGGAAGAATCAGAAAATCTGATCAGACTGATAACAACTAATGAAATTGAAGCAGTAATCAAAAAATCCCAGCAAAATAAAAGGCCTGGACAAGACAGCTTCACAAGGGAATTTTACCTATGAATTCAAAGAACACCTGAAGTCTGGTCAAGATGGAGGCATAGATAATTGTGGCTCATTTCCTCCCATAACCACAACAAAATTACAACTAAGATATAGAACAACAATCACTCAAAATCAGCAGAAAATCGATCTTTGTGGAGGTCCAACAACCAAAGAATTAAAGATAGCACACCCATCCAGATGGGTAGGAAGGATGAAAGAGAGAAGCAGAGACACAGAGCCAGTTGGTTCCCAACACACGTGGTGGACATAAAACAGGGATATCTTGGGAGTGAGGGGTCTCACCCTCACACCAGACCACCCAGCCCAGGGTTCCAGTGCCGGGAAGGTAAGTCCCCATAACTTCTAACTGTAAAAACTGTGGGGGTTGGATCAGTGGAAGAAACTGCAGGATTCTCAGGTGTCTCCTCTAAAAGGGCCTCGCACTGCACACAGACTTAGGTAAACTCACTCCCTCTGGCTAACCAATCAGTGTGCGGGGTCTGCACTGAACACCAGCACTAGGACAGCAGCTTGAAGGGCACCAGTGGCATGTGGGGAGGAAGTGAAGTGTCTGGTATCAGGGTAAGAGCTGGGGGTCAGCTTTCTTCCAGAGAGAACTGCAGACAGTGGCCATTGTACCTTGTCTGAGCCCTCCCACACAGAGCCACAGTGCTGTGGCATCATACCTGAATCTCCATCACCCTGGCTCACACACCCTGATGATTACCTAAGGTCAGCCCCCTCCAATTTACAGGCCCACAGAAGTAATCCTCCCACCCCAGTTAACAGTGGCTTTTCTGTATGAAGGGCTGGGCTAGGCACCAGGCTTCGGACCTCTCTAAATCTGCTCAATAAGCAATAGCTGAGCCCAGCCCCTGTGCCTCTCACTGAATGGCCCCAGGCCTGGCACTAGCAGCAGCCACCTGAAGATCCCTTTACTGGCTAAGCCAAGGAGCCTCAGACAGAACACAGGAAGAGAATGACCTTGGGCTGTACCACCCTGGAAACCTCAGAGCCTGCGTACCCAGTAGACAGTTACAGACCACATTGGAGCACCACCCAACCACCTCCATGAGCCAGGGAGGGAGGTGGTGGCTGGCCAAGGGTCTTAGCCAGTTCTACCAGCTATCTGGACTGGGTAAATTTCTACCATTGACTTGCTGACAGCAATCAAGACTCATTTGCAAGAGGAGGGAGTACTCAGCCCACACAAAGGGTGCACCTCAAGTACCCAGCTTTGGAGATAGGGCAGGACATGCCACTACTACACCAGTACAATAGGCTATGCTACCAAGACATGGAGTCAAAGCAGCTCTACCTAATACATAGACACAAACACAGGGAGGCTGCCAAAATGAGCAGACAAAGAAATATGGAAAAAAAATAAAAGAAGAGAACAAAACTCCAGAATAAGAACTAAACAAAATGAAGATAAGCAATCTATCAGATGCAGAGTTCAAAACACTGGTTATAAAGACACTCAAGGAACTCAGTAAGTGCTTCAAGAGCATAACAAAACACAGGAAGAAATGAAGGTATACTAACAGGAATAAAGAACAATTTACAAGGAATCAACAGAAGAATGTATAAAGCCAAGAATCAAATCAATCATTTGGAGCATAAGGAAGAAAAGACATCTAGTCAGTTCAGCAAGAAGAAAAAAGAATCCAAAAAACTGAGGATAGTGTAAGGAGCCTCTGGGACAACCTCAAACATTCCAACATTTGCATCATGAGGGTGCCAATAGGAGAAGAGAAAGAGCAAGAAACTGGAAATCTATTTGAAAAAAAAATTAAAGAAAACTTCCCTAACTTGGCGAAGGAAATAGACATATAAGTCCAGGAAGCACAGAGAGTCCCAAACAAAATGGACACAAAGAGGAACACACCAAGACACATCATAATTAAAATGCCAAAGATTAAAGATAAAGAGAGAGTCTTAAAAGCAGCAAGAGAAAAGTAGATAAATACCTATAAAAGATGTACCATAAGACTATCAAATGATTTCCCAAAATAAACTTTGAAGGCTAGAAGGGATTGGCAAGAAATATTCAAAGTGATGAAGAGCAAGGACCTACAACCTAGATTACTCTATTCAGCAAAGCTATCATTTAGAATTGAGAGACAGATAAAGTGCTTCCCAGACAAGGTAAAGCTAAAGGAGTTCATCATCACCAAACCATTATTATATGAAATGTTAAAGGGACTTATTTAAGAAAAAGAAGAAGATCAAAACTATGAACATCAAAAGGTAAATAAATATGTAACCATCAATAACTGAATCTATAAAACAAAGTAGCTAACAAGCAGAACAGAAACAGAATCATAGATATGGAGAACATTGCAATGGTGACCAGTAGGGAGGGGGTCTGACAGAATGGGGGAAAAGGTGCAGGGATTAAGAAGTACAAACTGGTATTTACAAAATAGTCAGGAGACTATTACCAAATAGTCTGTGGGGTGACTGTTAATGTTAAGAACAAGTATAGGAAATGGAATTGCCAAGGAACTTATATGCATGACCCATCGACATGAACAAAGGAGGTGGGATCACCAGAGGGAGTGGAGGTTGCTAGGTGGAGAAGGGCAAAGGGGAAAAAATTGGGACAACTGTAATGGCATAATCAATAAAAAAGTCAAAAATGAAAATAAACAACTTTTATTTTTATTGACAATTTTTATATGCTAAAAAGAAAGAGTTAACACCTATCCTCCTCAAATGATTTCAAAAAACTCAAAAGGAGGGAAGACTTCCAAGCTCTTTGTACAAGGCCAGCATCATCCTAATTCTAAAACCAGCTAAAAACACCACAAAGAAAGAAAAATATAGGCCCATATCCTTGATGAACTAGGTGTTAAAATCCTCAAGAAAATAGCAAAGTGAATCCAGCAATACATTAAAAAGATCATACACCATGACCAAGTGAGATATATTCCAGGGATGTAAGGTTGATACAATTTCTGTAAATCAATAAATGTGATGCATCACATAAAAAAAGATACATCACATAAAAATCACATGATCATGGCAATAGATCCAAAAAAAGCACTCAATTATATCCAGCACCCATATATGATAAAAACACTCAGCAAAGTGGATAGAGAGATTATACTTCAATATAATAAAGGCCATCTATGGAAAACCTACAGCCAACATTATACTCACAAGCAAAAAGTAAAAGTGTTTCCCTTAAGATCAGAAAGAAGACAGGGATGTCTATTTTTGCCACTCCTATTTAACATAGTACTGGCCCCAATGTGGAAATCCAGCCCCATGCTTTCTGGGGGGCGACTGTATGCCCCCACCTCCGGGAACTGCGGGGACTGCCTGCATGTGAATATAGTGTTTTATGAAAGTGTGCTGTGGCACAAAAAGTTCAAAATCTGGTGAAGATGGCAGCGAGGTAGGTGGGAGCACAGTCCACTTCTCCCTGCACACAGGGTGAACACCTAGCTGATCTTTTGAGGAACCGGAGTGAACAGCCAACAGTGTCCCAGCATATTATGAAAGTTGGAGGCCAAAATATTAGAGGACATTGAAAAACAGACAGTAAAGAGATTACTTTGGGACAGTAAAGTTGCTGGGATCAGCACAGGGACCAGGACTGCTGCAGCCCCCAACCTGGTGCCTGCCAGGCCTGACTCAGGATTCTTGGAAGAGAACCAGGTCAATGGCTCCCTCCCTTGCCAAACAGGGAGGACAGAGTGGCACCAGAATGGTCCTGGATGCTTGAAGTCGCTGGGTGGGATAAAAATGTAATGGCAGATACACAGGGGTGGTGTTCACTCGCTGAGATTGTGGACACCAGCTGGGTCATTACCAGAGAAATTGGGGAGCTGGGTGATGCTTGGAGAAGGAAGAAGAGTTGGGCCTTCACAGACCGTGACCCTGAAAGTCTCTGGTCTTGTTGGAAAGTTGGGCTGTATGAGAGGCTGTGCACTTGTTGGGAGCGGCAGGCTTGAACAGGAGGATTTTGTCTGAAAAGAGGCTCTAGGTGGCTGATTAGGAAACTCTCCCTGGGTGGCTGCCCCCACTGCAGCAGCCTATGCCATCTCCCCTCCCCCACCACCACCTGGGCAGAGGCCACACCCCCACGGCCACAGCCTCAGCCCTGCACCCTCCACCTGCACTGAAGCAGCTGTACCCCTGCCTCCACCACCTCACCCTAGGCCATGCTCCCTCCACAACAGCGGCCACGCCCCACAGCCCCAGTGGTGCAGCCAGTCTGTCTTGCTAAGAAGAAGGAGGAGGTGCCCTCTGAAGAGAACAGCAGGGCTCAGGGAGTTAGTAGTCCCCAGAAAGGCTTAACTCAGTGGGGTAGTTGATCTTCCCTGAAGAGACTTTGAAAGTGCCTAGCACCTAGGACAGCAAAGAAAGAGAAGGTGGTGTGTGAGTTTCCACTAATTGGTGCACCTCAAGGACAGCACAACTGGTGGACTGAAGGCTCCGGTCTGGCACAGAAGAATACTGGGGACCCAGCAGCAAACTGAGAAACTGGAATGGAGACTGGGTAATTGTGAGGAGTGTGGCCCAGACCTGGCCCCCATCCTCACAAAACCATAGGAAGGGAGAAAAGCAAAACCTAACTCCCCTCAGCCTGCTGCAGCCAGGAAGGCCAGCAGAACTCCCTTGGCCAGTTTCAAGTCAGCAGGAGGTTTTTCTTTCTGTATATATTTTTTCTTTTTATTTATTTTATTTTTTTTTAATTTTTCCCCAAGTGAGACAATAAGACCTGGGACTATGAAAGGACCAGAGTCAGACCCAAAGAGAAATTACAAAACTAATCCTAACAATTGAGAAACTGACACAGATTTCACTTTGCTGTCCCAGAGAACTTGCATGTTATTGTTTATTTGTATTATTATTATTTTTTATTATTTTTACTTCTTTTATTTTATTAGTATTTTTATTTCTCTTCTTTCTGTTTAGTTTTCTTCATTTAACTTGTTTGTTTAATTGCATTGTTTGACTGGTTTTCCTTGTTTTCTCTTTCATATGTATTTTTAATTTTCCTTCTTTCACTTCACTTATGTTCCAATAGCACACTACTATTCTCGTTATTCAGATCATATAGATTCTGTCATATGATTGTTGTTTCAGTAATATTGTAAGTAATTGTTGTTCCATGCAATTGTAAATACTATGGAGCATCCTCCCATGCCCGGACCTTAGCCCATTTCACTGTCTTCTAGAACTTTATTACTGTTGTGGTTAACTCTTTTCTCTCACACACTATGCCTATTCTCTATCCTTTAGTCTCACTATATCTCATTATCTGAACTCCCACAAGCCCACTGTTTTCTGGATTCAAACCACAATCCTTCCTCCCTCTAACAGGAGTCTTATCTTTTTTCCAACCTTTCTAAAAAGTGGTTAGTTGGGTGAAATATGGTTGACACTATACTTATCCAAAGGATCTCCTATCTCTTCTCTTTGGATTGGTACTTTAAATTCCATAGAATACACTCCCACAAGCTGTCTTAATCCATTTTGCCTTCCCCCTCCAACTGATCACAAAAAAGAGTAGGTGGGAGCTGTGAACACCACTATACCTGCTAGAAGAGAGAAACCACCAACAAAGGAACCACCAACAGATAATAAAGGAAGATGGTGAAGGAGTGAGTGAAAGCCACACTAAGCTCCACCGAGGACCAATCTGGAATTACCCAGAACAAACAACTCAACAATAGTGAGAGAGAAGCCTCAAAACCTTGGACAGACAGAAGAACCAGTTTTGAGACAACCTGTCTGTACCTGCACAACAGCATACAAGACGTGGTGGGCAGAGTGACCCTCAGTTAACCAGATGGAAGGAAGGATCCACCAAAGAAGGACCCAACAATAATCAAAACCCAAATACATCCAGAGAGCCAAAATAAATGACACCCCAAGAGCAACAAGTTCAGGGGATCGAGGAGATTGCACTACTGAATCTCACAGGTATTCTACCAGAGAAGTTCACACCATAAACCCAGGGAGTCAGAACAGAACAGTTAGCCAGTGAGGCTAACAAGAAGACTTTCACAAAAAGAGTCTCTCAAACAATGAGAAGATAAAGAAATAAACTCAAAACAAAAGGAAAGAAGGAAGACTCACAAAGAATGCTAAATGAAATAGAGGCAAGTCAACTATCAGATATTGAGTAAAAAGCAATGGGTAAAAGAAGCTCAATGACCTACTGAGAATTACCAAAAACTACATGGGAACTACAATGAACTCACTTCAAACTACATCAACATAAAAAAGGAAATAGAAACTATCAACAAGGGCCAAGAGGAAATGAAAAATACAATTTCTGAACTGAAGAACACAGAATAAGTAATCAAAAGCAGGCTAGATGAAGCAGAGGATCAATCAGTGAGCTGGAGGATAAGGTAGAAAAAAACACTCAGAAAGAGCAAGAAAAGAAAAAAAGACAGAAAAAATGAACAGGTGTTAAGGGAACTGCAGGACAACATGAAATGTAATAATATCCATATAATAGGGATACCAGAAGCAGAAGAAGAAGAGCAAGGGATAGAAATCCTGTTTGAAAAAGTAATGATGGAAAACTTCCCTAACTTGATAAGAGAAAAAGTCACATGAATCCAGGAAACACAGAGAGTCCCAATTAAGAGAAACCCAAAGAGGCCCACTTCAAGGCACATAATAATTAAAATGGCAAAATCCCAAAACAAAGACAGAATCATGAGGGCAGCAAGGGAAAAACAGGAAGATACAAGGGAGCCCTGATAAGATTAACAGCTCACTTCTCAATGGAAACACTCAAGGACAGAAGGGAATGGCAAGGAATATTTCAAGTAATGAAAACCAAGGGCCTTCAACTGAGACTACTCTATCCAGCAAGGCTCTTAATTAAAATGGAAAAACAAATAAGGAGTTTCCCAGACAAAAGAAGCCTCAAAGAATATACCTCCTCCAAACTAGCTCTGCAAGAGAAGCTAAAGGGTCTGCTTTAAGAAAAGGAAAAAAAAAAGAGTGAGAGAGAGTGGAACACAGCTATGAAGGAAGTAAAATGGCAACAAATAAGTATCTATCAATAATAACCTTAAATATAAATGTATTAAATGCTCCATACAAAAGATACAAAATAGCTGAATGGATAAGAAATCATGACCCACACATATGCTGCCTACAAGAGACCCACCCGAGGACAAAAGACCTACACAGACTAAACATGAAGGGCTAGAAACAAATATTCCAACCAAATGGACAGGGAAAAAAAGCTGGGGTAGCAATGCTCATATCAGACAAAATAGACTTCAAAAGAAGAGCCATATAGAGAGACCCAGAAGGTCACTTCATAATACTCAAAGGAAGAATCCATCAAGATGACATAAACATTGTAAATATATATGCATCCAACATAGGAGCACCTAAATACATAAAGAAAATCTTCGAAGACTTCAAGAAAGATATTGACAGAAACACAATTATAGTAGGAGATTTTAAGACCCCACTGTCAAAAATGGATAGATCTCCCGAACAAAATATCAACAAAGATATTGCAGCATTGAACAATGTCCTAGATCATATGGACTTAACTAATATATATAGAGAGAGAGTCTTTAATCCCAAAGAAGCAAAATACACATTCTTTCCAAATGCACATGGAATATTTTCAAAGACAGACCACATGACAGGACACATACATACCTCAACAAATTCAAGAAAATTGAAATCACATCAAGCATTTTCTCTGACCACAAGGGACTGAAACTAGAAACCAACCTCAAGGAAAATACTCAAAAACAATCAAACTCATGGAGATTGAGAGCATGCTATTAAACAATGAATGGGTCAAGAATGAGATCAAGGAAGAAATCAAAAAGTTTCTGGAAACAAATGAAAATGAACTCACAACAATCCTGAACTTATGGGACACAGTGAAAGCAGTCCTGAGAGAAAAGTTCATAGCAATACAGGCCTACCTAAAAAAGATAGAAACATTTCAAACAAACAACCTAACCCCACACCTACAAGAACTGGAGGAACAACAACAAAGACAGCCCAGAGCAAGTAGAAGGAAGGAGATAACCAAGATCAGAGCAGAATTAAATGACATAAAGACTAAAAGCACGGTTCTAAGGATCCAGGAGCTGGTTCTTCGAAAAGATAAAATTGACACGCTTTGAAGCAGGCTCATCAAGAAAAAAGGAGAGAGGACCCAAATAAACACAATCAGAAATGAAAGAGAAGAGATTTCAACTGACACCACAGAAATACAAAGGATTGTAAGAAATCACTGTGAAGAACTGTATGCCAAGAAATTTGAAAACCTAGGTGAAATGGACAAATTTCTAGAAAAATATAATCTTCCAAAACTGAATGAAGAAGCAGAAACCTGAACAGACCAGTAACAACTGATGAAATTGAAACAGTAATCAAAAAACTCCCAACACACAAAAGCCCTGGACCAGATGGTTTCACAGGAGAATTCTACAAAGCATTTCAGGAAGAGATAACCCCTATCCTTCACAGACTATTCGAAAAAATCCAAAATGGTGGAAGACTCCCAAACTCTTTTTATGAAGCCAGCATCATCCTAATCCCCAAACCAGATAAAGACATAACAAAGAAAGAAAACTTTAGGCCAATACTGCTGATGAACCTACATGCTAAAATCCTCAACAAAATATTGGCAAACTGTAGCCAACAATATGTTAAAAAGATCATACACCGTGATCAAGTGGGATTCATCCCAGGGGTGCAATGATGGTACAATATTTGCAAATCAATAAACATAATACATCACATAAACAAAAAGAAAGACAAAAATCACATGATCATATCAATGGATGTGGAAAAAGCATTTGGTAAGGTACAGCACCCATTTATGATAAAAACACTTAACAAAGTGGGAATAGAGGGAGCATTCTTCAACATAATAAAGGCCATATATGAGACCTACAGCCAACATCATACTTGATAGGCAAAAACTAAAAGCTTTCCTACTAAGATCAGGAACAAGACAAGATGTCCACTTTCACCACTCCCATTCAACATAGTATTGGAAGTCCTTGCCACAGCAATCAGACAAAAAAAGAAGAAATAAAAGGTATCCATATTGGAAAGGAGGAAGAAAAACTGTCATTGTTTGCAGATGACACGATAGTCTACATAGAAAATCCTATAGATTCCACAAAAAAAAACTGCTTGACCTAATAAGTGAATTTGGCTAAACAGTGGGATACAAAGTCAATATTCAGAAATCAAAGGCATTTTTGTACACCAACAATGAAATAGCAGAAACAGAAATCAGGAAAAAAATTCCATTTGATATAGCAACAAGAAAAATAAAGTACCTAGGGATAAACCTTACCAATGAGGTCAAAGACCTGTACTCAGGAAAACTACACAACACTGAAGAAAGAAATTACACAAACAAATGGAAGCATATACCGTGTTCATCAATTAGAAGAATTCACATCATCAAAATGTCCATTCTACCCAAAGCAATTTATAGCTGCAATGCAATCCCTATTAAAGCACCAATGACATATTTCACAGCAAACATTTCAAACATTTATATGGAACCATAAACAATCCCGAATAGCTGCAGCAATTTTGAGAAAGAAGAACAAAGTAGGAGGGATCACAATACCTGATACCAAATTGTATAACAAGGCCACTGTAATCAAAACACCTTGGTACTGGAATAAGACCCACACGTAGAACAATAGAACAGAATAGAGAGCCCAGAATTAAATTTAAGTCTCTACAGTCAATTAATATTTGACGAAGAGGGCAGAAGCATAAAATGGAGTGAAAATAGCGTGTTCAACAAATGACGTTGGGAGATCTGGACAGCTACATGAAAAACAAAACAAAACAAAACAAACCTCAATCACCAACTTACACCATATGCAAAAATAGATTCAAGGTGGATAAAAGACTTAATATAAGTCATGACACCATAAGAGTCCTAGAGGAGAACATAGGCAAGAAAACCTCAGATATTCCATGCAGCAATATCTTCACTGATATGTCCCCTAGAGCAAGAGACATAAAGAAAAGAATAAAGAAATGGGACCTCATCAAAATAAAAAGCTTCTGCATGGCTAAACAAAACAGCATTAAAATGAAGAGAACCAACTGTATGGGCAAACATATTTGCCAATGATACTTTGGACAAGGGTTTGATCTCCAAAACATATAAAGAACTCACATGACTCCACTCCAGGAAGACAAAACCCAATAAAAAAATGGGCATAAGACCTGAACAGATATTTCTCCAAGGAGGACATACACAGGGCCCAGAGACATATGAAAGGATGCTCAGTATCACTAGCTATCAGGGAGATGCAAATTAAAACCACAATGAGATACCACAACACACCAATCAGAATGGCCATCATAAACAAATCAACAAACAGCAAGTGTTGAAGAGGATGTGGAGAAAATGGAACCCTATTGCACTGCTGGGGGAATGCAGACTGGTACAGCCACTGTGGAAAGCAGTATGGAGTTTCCTTAGAAAACTAAAAATGGAACTTCCTTTTGAACTGGCAATTCCACTGCTGGGATTGTTTCCTAAGAACCCTGAAACACCAATTCATAAGAACCTATGCACCCCAATGTTCATAGCAGCATAATTTATAATAGCCAAGAGCTAGCAGCAACCTAAGTGCCCATTAGTAAATGAATGGATCAAAATACCTTGGTACATTTACATGATGGAATACTATGCAGCACAGAGAAAGAAGAAGCTCCTACTCTTTGCAACAGTATGGATGGAACTGGAGAGCATTATGTTAAGTGAAATAAGCCACATGGTGAAGGAAAAATACCATATGATCTCACCTTTAAGTGGAACCTAATCAACACAACAAACAAGGAAGGAAAATGCAACCAGAGACACTGAAATTCAGAACAATCTGACAGTAACCAGAAGGGAGGTGAGAGGGGATCATGGGGGGAAAGGAGGAAGGGTTTTCACGAACTATAAAGGACATGCAGGCAAAACAAAGAGGGGGTTGGAATCAGGGGAGAGAGGTGAGGATGGCTGGGGTTGTGGGGGAGTTATGGAGGGTAAATGCAGACAACTGTACTTGAATGACAATAAAATAATTAAAAAAACAAACAAACATAGTGCTGGAAGTCCTAACCACAGTGATCAGAAAAGATGATGAAATAAAAAGCATTAAAACTGGAAAAAAGTAAAGTAAATCTGTCATTATTTATGACATGATATTGTACATAGAAAATCCCTAAAGACTCCACCAAAAAACTACTAGATTTAATAAATGAATTCTGAAAAATAGGAGGATACGAAGCTGATATCCAGAAATTGGTAGCATTTTTATACACCAATAATGAAGTATCAGAAAGAGAAACTAAAAAACATCCCATTTACCATTGCAACAAAGAAATAGTATATATAGGAATGAACTTAACCAAGAGGGAAAAGACCCGTACTCAGAACACTATAGGACACTGAAGAAAGAAACAGAAGAAAGCAGAAACAAGTGGAAGCATACACTATGTTCATGGAATGGAAGAATTAACATCATTAAAATATCCATACTACTCAAAGCAATCTATAGATTCAACACAATTCCTATTAAAATACCAATGGCATATTTCACAGATCTAGAATGAATATTCCAAAAATTTATATGGAACCAAAAAAGACCCCAAATAGCCTCATCAATCTTGAGAAGCAAGAACAAAGAGGGATCACAATACCAGATATCACACTATACTACAAAGCCACTGTAAACCAAAGAGGCTGGTACTGGGAAAAGAACAGGCATATAATTCAAAAGAACAGAACACAGAGCCCAGAAATCAACTCACACCTTAATGGTCAGTTAATATTTGACAATATAGACAATAGCATACAATGAAGTAAAAACAGAATGGTGGTGGGAATATGGGACTGGTACATGCCAAAAAAAAGAAAGAAAAGAGAAGAGAAGAGAAGAGAAGAGAAGAGAAGAGAAGAGAAGAGAAGAGAAGAGAAGAGAAGAGAAGAGAAGAAGAAAGAAAGAAAGAAAGAAAGAAAGAAAGAAAGAAAGAAAGAAAGAAACTACCAACTTACACCATGCACAAGAAAACTAAAAATGGATAAAAGATTTAATTGCAAAACCATAAAAATCCTAGAAGAAAACATAGGTAGTAAAATCTCAGACATCTCATGTAGCAATATTTTTGCCTAGGGCAAGGGAAACAAAGAAAAAATAAACAAATGGGACTACATCAAACTTAAAAGCTCTGCGCAGCAATGGAAACCATCAACAAAATGAAAAGGAAATCCACCCTTTGGGAGAACATGTTTTCCAAGGGTACCTGTGATAAGGGGTTAATTTTCATAATACATACATAAAGAGCTTATACAACTCAACACCAGGAAGACAAACAACCCAATTAACAAATGGGCAAAGGACCTGCATAGACACTTCTCCAAAGAGGACATACAAAGGGCCCACACACATGGGGAAAAAATGCTCAAAGTCATTAATCATCAGAGAAATGCAAATTAAAACTACAAAAAGATATCACCTCATACCTATCAGAATGTCTATCACCAATAAATCAAGAAAATAAGTGCTGGCTGGCTGTGGATACAAAGGAACCCTAGTTCACTTTTGGTGGGAATGCAGACTGGTGCAGCCACTGTGGAAAAAAGTATGAAGTTTCCTCAGAAAACTAAAAATGGAACTGCTATTTGACCCAGCAATCTCACTTATGGGATTATGAGGGAGGATCGCCCCAAAAACAGAATTTATTTATAAAAAACATGCGTTTATTCTTGTGTTTAAACTTTAGTCACTGTCAAAGTACTCTCCATTTGATGCAATACACATATTGAGACATTTTTTTCCACTGCTCCAAACAGTTTTGGAACTTGTCAATTTTGATACCTTTTAGTGCTTCTGCTATTTTTTTTGTTTGTTTGTTTGTTTTACATCTTCCACGTTGGCAAAACATTTCCCTTTGAGGATTTTTTTCAGCCTGGAAAACCAAAAAACTTTCCTCAGAGAAAGATCAGGTAAATAGGGAATGTGGGGCATGGGAGGTCATGCTGTTTTTGGTCAAAAATTGCTGAACACTCAGTGCAGTGTGGGCAAGTGCGTTCCTGAATCACACATCATGACATGGAAAAGCATGTTGAAAGAGTCTTCAGAAAAAATTCACTGAAGCCAAACATAGCCCATCACAACAACACATGCTGGTACACTGATACAGATGGGTTCTAAAACACTCACCTAGTGGAGGAAACTTGTACTACAAGCAGCTTGCCCTCCAGAACATAATTTCATATTTTGGAGGGTGTCGCCCTTGTATATCCTAAGAATCTCAAAACACCAATCAGAAAGAATATATGCATCCCTATGTTCATAGCAGCATTATTTACAATAGCAAAGATCTGGAAACAGCCCAAGTGCCCATCAGTAGATGAGCAGATAAAAAAGCATGGTACATTTACACAAGGGAATACTACACAGCTGTAAAAAAGAAGGAAATCTTACCCTTTTCAACAGCAGGGATGGACCTGGAGAATATTATGCTAAGCAAAATAAGCCAGTCAGAGAAAGACAACTACTGTATGACTTCACTCATAAGTGAAATCTAATGAACAAAATAAACCGACAAGTGAAATACAACCAGAGGTATGGATACATGGAATAACTGATAGAGCTCAGAGAGGAGGAGTTTGGGGGACTGAAAGAAATTAGCTGAAGAGTGTGTATATATATATATATATATATATATATATATATATATATATATATATATCTGTGTGTGTGTGTGTACATATATATATCTCCCACAGACACAGACAACAATGTAGTGAAAGCTGGGGTGGAGGGCAGTGGTGAAGGGGGAAAGAGGGGGAAAGGGGTGACATCTGTAATAGTGTTAAAAATAAAAATAAAAATAAAAGAAATGCTAAAGACTGTAAAAAAAACAAAAACCAGATGCAGCTGGATATGCTAACTTCTCCCTCCAGCTCTCAAATTCAGACTCCGGAGCCAAGTGTGAAGGCTTCTCTCCCAGAATAATAGGAGAATTATTTGAAGTGCCTTGTTTAGCACAGTCTGGCAATCAATTCTGGATGTTCTTCCTCAGTATTTTTTAGAGTAATAGGGAAAAGAAAATCTTGTGCAATTGCTAAGTATGGTAGCCTTTTGTTCTCCATCTACTAGAATTCTACAGAGACAGAGCCTTACGGATGACCAGTTCAGCCCTGGTAATAGCTGTCATTCATTATGCATATTTGTATGCAAGATGTCATGCTCTGTACAGTTTAAGTATCTCATTTGCTCAACCAAACTGCTATTATATCCATTTTACAGATGAAATAACTAAGACTTGAGGTGAGGGTAAATAATTAACCAGTTATCACACAGCTCATAAAAACCATGGCAGGAATTAAAACTTATTGTTTTAACACCTTCACTCTGTTCCCTGTTAATTAGTCAGCTTAATTATCTAATGATATGAGGGGCAGGTATAATGAATGCTGTTGCAGTTATGAATAGTGGAAGTTTTGATCCATTTGGATATTCAAAGGGTTAGCTTTTCTTTTTGCCATAAGAAAGCAAGCAATCTAGCACAGTCATAATGGCTTAAGTTTAAATTCAACTCTACCATTTATATTATGATCTCAGATGATTTGCTAAATCTCTCTTAATCCTTTATTTCTTCATTCATGTAACAGAGGTCTCAAATGAGCCTACTGCTTAGTTATTGAGAGAATAAAGTGAACCCTGCAGGTCACGTGAAGCATTCAGCACAGTGCCTGGCCATACATAGTAAGTGCTCCAAACATTGTTGGGGACCCCCTTATTCTTTTTTCCTTTTGATGCCACTTCAACAAGTGGCAAGGCAGGATGAAATTAGGATGCTCCACCTATAAAACATGTTAAACTCACCTAATGAAAAATATTTTTTTAAACCACAGCTATGTGGTGGTAGGCAAAAGTCGCTTTACGGTTGTGAGTACACAAAATAGAGTTTATTCTTTTGAGTTAACAAAGCTCTTGTAATAATCATAACCTGCCTGTCTTTCTGTATCAACAACTGCAAACCTACTTTTGCCGACCCCTGTATAAAAAGCACATACTTCATCACTGTATCAGATTATTAGCTAATCATCACTCACAAAACCACACTGCAATTATATTAATGTTAATTATAACTTACATAGAGTTTAATAGTAGATAAAGTAAGGTGCTTTATGTTAGTTAACTCATTGGAACTTCACAAGAGTCCTGTAAGGGAAATATTAGAAACATCCCAATTTTACAAATTAGAACACATGCTCAAGAAGGTGAAGTCATATGCACATATGGGATTCAGTTATGAATGCTTCCAAATGCTGGTTCTTTCCTTGGTTAACTTAGTGAACCTGTAC
Source organism: Anoura caudifer (assembly GCA_004027475.1). Classification (NCBI taxonomy): domain Eukaryota; kingdom Metazoa; phylum Chordata; class Mammalia; order Chiroptera; family Phyllostomidae; genus Anoura; species Anoura caudifer. Next base: position 24,308 of record PVKU01010272.1, read on the forward strand.
TACCCAGTTTTTTTCTTAATACAATTGTTAATAAAAAAATAGAGGCAGAGCCTCGATATATGTTGAAGTCAACATATATAAAAACAAACACATATACTAGGTCACCATGGAAAATGTGATTTCTTGTTACAGGCATTGGGCAAAAAAATGTCTGACAAACACTGACCCTGTGTCTAGCTCCAAGTTTTTACTTGCTGTGGGAACTTTGAAAAGTCAACGTAACTGATTTATTCATTTATAAAATAAGGAGAAATATTTTTTCTGTACTTTCTAAGAGGTTTTTTAAATTCAAATGAAGTAATAGATGAGGAAAAAATACTCTGGAAACTGTAAACTTTCTATAGATGTGTTTGTACTTTTGTAAACTTAGATTTGGGGATCATAAGAAAGATTTGCAGATGAGATTCAGAAATTTCCAGAACTCCACGGTGGAGTTCTGCTTCTGCAGGACTGTCACTGTCTCTTCATCCCCTGGAACAGTGCAGAGCTGCTTAAGAAGAAGGAGTATAAATTACTCGTGAACTTCCATTTCTCATGGTTTTCCTGCCTCTTAACTATAAAGTGTAACCATTGGCTACCCACCTGACAAAAGTATCCCCCCAAATACTGTAATGACTTGCAAAAAGCCCCAATTCAATTACTGTCAAGAACTGAATTGAAAAAAATACATGCAACAGACATTAAGTGCCTGCACACAAGCCCAGAGTTTGGTCTTTTCTTTCAATAACCAATCGCTAGGATTTTTTTTTTTCAGTCACCAGTTACATATTGAATGCACACATACATAGACTACTAAACCAAAAATTACAGTCTTTAGACAAAAATGTTTATTTTATCACCCATTCTGTAGGCAGTGATTTATTAAGTTGGATGGATAAATATACAATAACTAAAGGGTAATATATGGTTTTCACAAATCCTAATAGGTTGGGTGGAAAAGGCCAACTAAATATACTGCTCTTCCTTGTGGAAACAATCCTTTTTAATACGATCAGATATTTCCTGAGGCTTGATTATCGTTGTCCCCGAAAGGACAAAATCTCCTCTGTTCTCCAAAAATCGTGCTTAGCTCAAATTAAAATGTGATGTAACGCCATTTCTCAGCAGGAAGCGGAACAACTGGTTGTCTTCCGGGATTCATTTAAGACAGGCAACTACATTTGCATCACAACTAGAGACCGACAACCATCAAGTTTCAAAGAAGCATCTGGACTGTGGACACTGTCAATTATCCTTGGAACTTTAACAGAAATTTATCAAATTTACGAAAACGAGCGGCAACTAACCCTCCGACGTCCGTACAGGAGATCCGGAGAGAGTGTGTGAAAGACGACTTTGGCTGCGCAATTTGCCGGGGCTGCGCAAACCAGAACCCAGAGGCTCTCCTCCGGCCGTTGTCCCTCCCAGGTTTCCTAGTCAGCCAGCAGTCGCTCCACACTAGAAGCCTGAGCCAATTGTAAAGGACCTAACCAAGCCCAGCCCAGCGGAAGGAACGGTTTCTCAGTTGTTTCTCTTTGATAAAGGAGCCGGTCCTTGCTCTTGCTTTTACTCTCTCTAGTGTTAGATGTGACGGAACAACCCGCCCACACTGAAAACAATTTAAAGTGATTGATAAATATACCAAATCCTCGCAGGAACAAAAATGGTGATGTTCATCCTGAATTGCCTCCTGCTTCTGCCCTTTCTGATCTTCTGCACCTTGGAATCTCTCCTGAAGCTCTTTATTCCTAAGAAGAGAAAATCAGTCACAGGAGAAATCGTCCTGATTACAGGAGCTGGACATGGAATCGGGAGACTGACTGCCTATGAATTTGCCAAACTTAAATGCAAGCTGGTTCTGTGGGATATAAATAAGGTAATACTGCTTTACTGTTTATATACTTTCTGGTACCTTAATCTCTGGACATGTATGCATGTATTTTGCAGGTAACAACCCTTTACAGCATAGCTGTTAAAGTGCGGAGAAAAAAATTATTATTGCCATTTTATAGATGGGAGAAAAACATGGATTAATTAATGGTTTTTATGATCACGTGATAAATGGACCTAGTGAAGATTCTCAGTTGTGGCCCATTTGAAATTGTAAATTTATCCTCACTATTGCCCCTGAAAATAATTTGTAATATACTCCTGAATTTGATTTTGCTGATCCCTCGATCTTAACCATATGGAAAAAGTAATAGTTTTAGCTAGTATATTAAGAGTAAGAGGTTTGTACCTATTAAGAAAAAAAATCCAACTTGCAGTTACTGGGGCAAGTGGGTTTAAGATACCCAACAGAAAGCAACAATTGCTATGCCATAGTAATATCCAAAAGTTAAAAACAATACAAAAGAAAAAAGTCTTCAATGTAATTTTTACCAGAATAGGTGTAGGCTTAAGGAAGAGAGAACTTAGAATCTCACTTTTATTTGGCCAGTAGATAATGTACAAAGAGGTTCCTGGAAAGCACCTGCTGGCCTGAAATGCCATACATAACATATTAGTCAGCACCTTATGATGTAAACAGGAATTCATGGGATGTGAAGTTAGATCAGCACCAATCTAGTGAGTGGGTGATTGAGAGAACAATCCACAAACTCTATGACTCAGCAACACCAATCTGCTACTGCTTCCCCAGAGTACTTTTCTCCTATCTGTCCCTTTCCTTACACTCTGCTTGGCGTGCCCTGCACCTTTTTGCATAGCTGTTCTACTCACCCTTAAGATTCAACTCAGGTACCTCTTATTTTAGAATTGCACTGCATGCCCCTTCTCTATGTTCCCATAACTCTCTGTATAGCTCTATTATTATACTTACCACAACATATCAGTTTGAACCATATGAAACTGCCAATATTCAATCCTTTATTCTAAAGCGATAAAAATTTCATATGATCCTACCTAAATATTATTTTATGTTTCTTTCTACTACATAGAACGTAGTAGAAAGTGTGAGCTCGCTGAAGTCAGGACTCTGATGCATTCATATTTGTGTCCACATGGTTCTTCTACGCATCTCGAATATAACCTACGCATTAAAATGTTGGAGGAATGAATGAATGAATGAATTGTAGTTAACTCCTTATTTATTTATTTTGCAGTCAGAAAACTAATGTCTGTGAACAGTTTTTAGCGACAGAGGAAAAAGTTTAATGTAATTTTTTAAAGCCTAATATGGAATACACATGCACACGCGTATAACTCACAATGTAAAATTCATAATAAGAATAGTATTTTTAAAATTTTTGTCTTCTTTTTCAAATCTTGTTTTAAATTCAGTTCCAACTAAAAGAAGCTCTTCAAAGTACTGAGAGCAAAGTGTACCTATAACCCTGTCAAAAATATGTGTCAGGTGAATTCTTGCCCAATCCTAGTTCAAAGAATCTGTTTTCAGCTGTTGATATAATTGCTCACCTCATTTCTTTTTATTCTCCTTGCCCTCTGTTGTTTTTTCTAGCATGGAATTGAGGAAACAGCTGATGAATGCAGGAGGCTGGGTGCAAAGGCTCATGCCTTTGTGGTAGACTGCAGTAAACGAGAAGATATTTACAGCTCAGCAAAGAAGGTGAAATTTTGCATTTGGTTAGAATCATGTTGTGTCAGAGCTGGGAGGGATTTTGAAGATGACCCAGTCATGATGCAGACAAGCTAACAGAAGTTTTTTGATGTGCTCAAGGTTTAACAGCTAGCTAGTGGCAAACCCAGACCTAAAACCAGGAACTGAGGTTCCCAGGCTTTAGTGTGTTCTGGAATCTTCCAGGGAGCTTGTTAAAAAATAGGCATATGAGAGCTTTTCTTTCAATAGGTCGAGGTCTGGGCCCAGGAATTTGCATGTTTAGTACTGTCTGCACATACGCCTCACCCATCTGATTCAGACACATGTAACACCTTGGATGGCACTACAGGATCACTGACAGGGCCTTCTGATTGATAGATAGATAGATAGATAGATAGATAGATAGATAGATAGATAGATAGATAGATAGAATAAACCTAACTGTTTATCAGGCTGCGATCATAAACATATCTGTTGTTATAAAGCATTATTTGCCTCATCTATGTACAACTGAGATGTACTATATGTAATGGGGTTTCCTTTGAGCACTTTCATAAATGTACTTGCTATCTAAATGCGGTAATGGTAGGAAGGTCAGTAGAATTACCTGGGCAAATTTCTTAAAATACACCTTCCTGGACCTTACCCCTGCATATTCTGATTGAGTGCAGTATAAAGATCCTGATTCAGCCAAGACTTGAGAATCTCTTGAATTTTAGGGAATTTAAAATTTCGGAACATATTTAACTTCTGCTTTAAATTATAATCTTTTATTTCATACTGATGCTACTATTGTTGGTTAGGCCTTAGCTAAGTCAGGTAAGAATAGGTAGACTCGACCCAGGCCAGTGGCGGGCCTTCCTGGAAGAGGGTGCTGTAAGACCAAGGCCTTTGGGTAAGAACCATCTGCATTTCGCAATAATGCTTTTACTTAAATTAACAATGATTCCCTTTTATAGAGATGAGTGCTCTTCTAGTTAATACTAGCTATAACACCTTGGGCAAGTTACCTAACCTTTCTGTGCCTACCGTTCCTCAATTATAAAATGGGGGTCACTGCAGTACCTACCTCATAGGGTTGTCATGAGGAGTAAGTGAAGTAATGATGTGAAGTTCTTAGAACAGTACCTGGTGGTTACTAGTCACTCTGTAAGTATTAGTTCTAAGTATTATGATAGAATCACTGATATTATCTATATAATTTTATTAGACATTATTAAGAAGATTTAGTAGTGTTAGTTACCTAAATGGAAAACATTCATTTCCAGACTCATATGGGAATAGGCTCTTTTCTGGAAAAGATAACTTTATTATTTGAAACAATCCCATGTATTTTAAACATAATTTTTTCTACTGAAATTTTTCTAAGATGAACTAACTATATGCTTAAACAGAGTTTATACAATTACATATGATTGTCAGATATTTTGAAGTAGCTATTTTGATGTGGTTATCTTGGTATCAGGACAATTTTATGTCACCTAAACAATAATACTCTCAGTTTGCTTTCATTATTAAGAAATGTGCAATTTGACACTCTCACCCCCGGGGACGAAATAGGTGACAATGGGGAGCTCAAGGTTGAAGGAAGGGCCAAGAGGGTCTGGGCTAATACTCTGGCAACATAAAACAGTAATTTATATTTTGAGTCATGTTAATTTGGAGGCATTACAGCAGCTTCATCAATTTAACTACATAAAATACCATTTTTCTCAGAATTTAAGGGCATTATTCTGAACAAAAGTTTTCCTATTGTGTTAGAGATGTAGATATAGGTACAAATTGTGAGTCGATCAAGGGCCAAATAACTTAGCTTGTCTATGTAATAATTTAAATACAGCCCGATGAAATTCGGTTCTGGCTGGGGAACCTTCACAGTGGCACATTGAGGTCCTTCTGGGGTGCTGACGGGCCTCCCCCTCCTGACTTCCTTTGTGTGCAAGGTTTAAGGCTTGTTTTGATCTCTGAGGTCAGAAAGTCTTGGAGAGTCCCAACTCCATGTGACCTTTGGCAAGAAAGTTAACCATTCTATGTTTCATATTTCTTGTTAAAATGAGCACACTAAGAGTTGCTAGGTCATAGAATTGTTATGAGAGTTAAGTGAGATAATGAAATTCCGTAAAATGCATAGCACTTACAAATGTGAAAGCTTTTAATAGGCTAGTTGCCAGCTCCCTGTCAGTCCCCAGGCACAATGCAGCACTATCTAAAGAAGGGCAACTCTTTGAATAGAGGCTAGCTTTTATTTGGAACAAATGTATAACAAAATGCATTGTAACTTTAGGGTCCATCCACAAAGCTTAATTACTCAAAGAACAATAAAAATATGAGAGCAATAGAATGGACTGAACATAAAAATAAATAGATGATCTAGTTGGTGTAATGGTATAATTAGTTTTACATAGTTCCTCATAACAGTCCCTGTATTTGCCAATTAATTAACCTTGTTTTTCAGGATTTTTTTGCTTCCCTTTAAAGTAGTGTTTAGAACATAGCCTTGGCTGGTTTGTCACTGGTTGTGTTTTTGTTAGCCAAATGCCTCTTGAACTATAATCAATAGAGCAAAGTCAAGAGACTAAATTGCAAAATAATATTTTTACCTAGCAAACTTTCAGGAAGAATTATTTTGAAACAAAGTACGTAAAATTAAAAGGTTCTTTCTTTCGACTTTGCACACAGATTCAACACTACTTTTTTCCCCAAAGCAAATAAAAAATACATACTTCTTTAACAGTCATTGCATGCAAGCCTGCCCTCATACTTCTCACTGATGTAGATATTTTTCTTATTTTATTTTTAAAGGTGAAGGCAGAAATTGGGGATGTTAGTATTCTAGTAAATAATGCTGGTGTGATCTATGCATCAGATCTGTTTGCTACACAAGACCCTCAAATTGAAAAGACCTTTGAAGTTAATGTACTTGCACACTTCTGGGTAAGTATGATTTCTTTTACAAAAACATTCCCTTTTGTAAGACTCAAAGATTAAGTTTAAAGTGAAGCTTTCGGGAGATGTAAGGACATATCAACTCCGTACTAAAGTTTTCTCCAGGTACCAGGGATAACAAATGAAAAGATCATTTTTCATGCTACAGTCAGATCTCATCAATTATTCTTCCTCCCCCAATAAAAAATGTTCATAATAATAATCAACTTAAGGTACTATATATGTATTAATTCTAAGCTAGATTCTCATATCTCTGTTTAGAGATGGAGGACGAATTAGGGACCATCTGCATCATCTGTGATTCTGTAAAAGGAGAACCCAGTTTGCTTTCAGACTCTCATGAGACCCAGACCTCCTGTTACATCCTGGCCTCTAGTGCAAACTTTATTATGAAACTCACCATTCAAGGTCTTAAATACAGATACACACAGAGTTTCTGAGGAGTCTAAATTTTGCCCGCATAGCCAGTTCCTAAAAGGGTCCCCGAAGGTTTTCTTGGATATGAGTTTGGGATGAGTGATCTCAAAAGAATATTGGAGTTACTTGGTGAAAATGCAGTATTATGTTTACATTCCTAAGTTATTCACATCTGTCTTTGTATTTTTATCACTTATGAGATTTCCCATCCTTCTGCCTCTGTTGAAATGCAGGGTATTGTCTTATTTGTTTCTGAATCCCTATCACATAGTAGGTGCTCAATAAATATTTATTGTGTGAATCATTCAGTAACTACTGGAAGATTGCTATTCACTTTAATATTTTGATGACATAACCAAATTCTTTTCCAACAATTTCACATTAAGTTAGAAGACATCATTGATAAAAGGTGGAGAGTTAGTGCATGTAAGTTATTCACAATTTAAATGAGATCAATTCTTAAAGTTTTCAGTATTTGTTCTTTACCTTAATTTTTCTAATCTGGGCACCCTACCCAGTTGCCTTATGTTGCCAAGTTTGGCAATTAATCTAGGTTTTTATTTATGCCAGGAACAATATTACAAAGTATAATTTTATTTCAAAATATTCCCAATGGGTTTGTGAATCAGAAATAAAAATATTTTTTTCTGTCTTATAAAAACTATTTCTAGACTACAAAGGCATTTCTTCCAGCAATGTTGAAGAATAATCATGGCCATATTGTCACTGTGTCTTCAGCAGCTGGGCATACTACAGTCCCATTTTTAATGGCTTATTGGTAAGTGAACATGTGCATTTTTTTCATTGGTTTCTATGCTTAGCTTTGTTGTACAAAGTCTCCTGTGCAACAACATTATCAACTGTTAATACCCTCCTCTGTTGACTGTTTTAGAGGTGGGTGCAGGGAAATAATCCAGTTAGAAGCCAACTACTTCAAGCATTTCTTATCTCTCTTGTAATTCCTTATAACAAGGAATTACAAAACAAGAGCAATACCATGAACACAAGTTAATACTAATAATTTTAAATAAAATAATGTGGAAATAAAACTCTAAAGACAGAGAGAGAGTGCAATCTGGGAATGCTTTTGAATGCAAACAGTGGAATTTGTCTGAAAATAATTGTAATGGTTAATAATTGAAGAACTTACTGAAGCAAAAAGGGCACAGTCACGGTGTGCCCCACTGTACGCTGTAAAGAACTGATCGGTGTGGCCAGTGTGGCCACAGTGAGCCTGCTGGTTGCACACACCCTAACAGTTCTTTGGCCATTGCTGTATGTTAGCAAATAATAATTCCTAAAATTCTGAGTTATGATTGTGCAAATATGCATAAAAATAATGATAAAATTTTTTAACATTCTCTTCTTATGAAACTAATGATCTAAATCTAGAAACAATATAGATATAGTTGTATATGTAGATATAGGTAGTGTGTATAAATATTGGATTGGCCAAAATGTCCATAATATAAAAGATACATTTTTCCTTTTCACCAATAACTTTATTGATTTGGATATTTTGAGTATGTTGGCTATCTCCCATGTGGTAGAGTGTTGATTGTTTTCAGTTGATTTGATTGCTATCAAGTTCAACTGGTCTACCTGACCATGAGCCTTGTCCAATGAGAAATCTCCAGCAGGGAACTTCGTAAGCCACAGCACCTTCTCTATACACTGCACAAACCATTTTTTGTGTGTGTGTTTTTACCTTTTTTCCTGAAATAATAAAGCATAATATGCCAAAAATGTTGCATATTTTCTTCCATCTTCAATATTAAAATGGCTACACAAAAATTCACCAAGTTTAATAAGTTTTTTAAAAAGCATGCTGATATGACAGTTGCCACAATACAATGTAACAAAAATTTTTCTAATGAAGTTCAAGACAACTAAGTGCTACTAGAGCCATCGTACAGAAAAAAACAAACTTTATGGCCAACCCAATATATAGATACAGGCATGGGCAGGTAACTTGTTTATATACATATATGTTTGCATTTTAAAAGTTTGCAACGATATATACTAAGACATACCTAGAGAGTGGTTATTTTTATGTAATAGCAATAAAAATGATTTTTATTTTGTTCTTTTTGTTCATCTATGTATTCTTTTTTTCTGAATATATATTTGCTTTACAGTAGTTTAAAAAATAAATATAGATGTGGATTGAGTTTTGACAAAAGAAGAAATGACTGCTGAAGCAGTCACAGAGCAGACCTATAGTGTCCAGGTTGCATCTTGACTCCTTCAGAGCCACTTTAAGTTAGGCAGTGAGCCCTAGCCATCAGGGGCTAATACAATTTTACATTTACTTCCTTGATGAAAGATAGCTGCAGGTGCTGCTGCTAGGCTGCTGTATGACATTCTACTGCCCTGACAAGTTCTGTTGTAGTCCCCAGGTAAGCAAAGAAGATCGAGAATTAAACAGGCCTGTCAACCCTGGTGTGCTTCCTCCTTCCCTTGCCATAGTAAATATTGTACTGCTTTTGATTTTTATTTGATTCTACCCCACTGAGGTTTACAGTGAAAATCAAGAAAGAGCATGCTTTACGTGAGAAACAAACATTTTGGTGACTAGTGATGGTGCTTTCAATAGAAGTACACGTTCTCACTGAGTGTTGTCAAAGCAGGAGCAACACACACAGTTGTGCAGGTTGTGTGCTACACAATTCTAGGGGCACTGTTAACAACATTCAGGTCCTTTTAGGCTTGAATGATTTCCCAGCAGATGTCAGTAAATTAACTTGAGAAGAGGGGTGGCCTTTTCTAATTCACAAAGAGTCACTACTTGGGCTAAGAGGCAGGGCTGCAACTACACAAGTGGTTTGTACACTTCCAGCTAGGGGACAGATCTGAGCTTTGTGGGTCCTCACAGAACTCCTGTTCAGACCCTCAGCTCTCATCAGCCTGAGCTGTGGTGTCTGTGATCCTTAGTGGCCACAGTTATCTTAAGTTCAGTTGACTCTGGTTATCACTATGTATCTGATCAATGGCAGGACTTCCACAGAGTCACTGAAGACTTCAGCCAGCAGGAAGCAATGCTTATCAGTTGTTGTTAATAATTGGGCAGTTAAACTGAGTTGCTGCTTTTTAAAACAAACTTTTTATTGAAGTATAACATACATTTGTAAAAATGCAGAAATCATGAGTGTACAGCTCAATGAGTTACTATAAAGTGGACACCTCTATGTAACCACCATTCAGGTAAAAAAATAGAACATCACAAGACCCCAGAAGCTCCTTTTGGAATTCTTCCCAATCACCGATCCCTCTTTCCTTCCCAAAGGTAACTCCTGTATTGACTTGTTATACCATTGATTAATTTTGCCCATTTTTGATCTTTATATACATGGAATCATACTATGTTTGTAAGATTTATCCATGTTGGTAGCTGTAGTTTAATCATTGTTATGCCTAGATAATAATTTACTATCCACACTACCCTTCATGAACCTTTGAGTTGTTTATAGGATATGATTACTATGAGTAATGATGTTCTGAATCTTGATTTAATCCATTACAATCTTATGTGACCTTTGGCAAGTAACAAAGTGCAGAAAAAAATCAACTCTATGCTAACTCTTAGCAAATCAAAATATGCTAAAATCAATTTTAGCATATACATTATTTTGTCCAGAAGAAGTTTAGCCGTTGTTAGCATAATGAAAATGGTTTGCACAACATTGATATAATCTGGCAGCCAAGGAGAGCGGACTGGAATGCACGTGCATGAACAATGACAACTTCACTGTACTAGTCAATGGGGGCTGTAGATGCCATTGAGTGAGCATGTGTACTGTGTGGCTGTCACATTCAAAACGATTAAGCAAGTAGAGCCACAAATCTGCATCTAATTTTGGACACTTATTATCTATCTGTATATCTATCTATCTGTCATCTATCTCAAAACATAATCACCCTAAAATTCAAAAATATAAAATTTTTTAACACACTCAAGATCATTACATTAACTCTGAGTTTAAATATATTGCTGCATTTTTGTTTCACTTACAAAAATCAGAAAATACACTTTAGTAAAAGAGAAAAAAATTACTGATAATCTCACCATGCAGAAATAACTTTGGTAAACATTTCTTATACTTTTTAGGACATTTTAAATGCAGATATATAGTCATGCATTGAAAAAAATGTACATACATAATCTTGCTTTTTTAAATTAAAAATGAATGCTTTGCTAGTTTTTAAATACACAAAATCTTCCCAGAAGGTATCCAGCCTTGTAATATGAAAAATAAAGACATTTACTGAAGAAGATACAAGGTATAAGAAACCTTGTATATAGGACAATGATGCTTTAAGTCCTCTTCAAAATAGGCACCTTGGGATCTCACACAGTTCTCCCAATTGCCATCAGTTGCTCTGTTGTATTTCCCTGAATCTCATCAATGGTCTGAAATCTCTTCCCTTCCAAAAGTGATTTGAGTTTTGGGAAAAGCCAGCAGTCACAGGGCACCAAATCTGGGCTGCAGGGGGGCTGAGTCACCTGGGTGATTTGATGTTTTGCCAAAAAATTTTTGTATGAGATAGGATACATGAGCAGATGCTTTGTCATAATGAAGCCACCAGTCACCAGTTGCCCATACCTGTGGCCTTCTGAATCATTCAAATAGTTTCTGCAGAGAAATGTTGAAGCTTAATGCAAAAATTGATACAGATTCATTGCTTTACTTGCTCAGTCATTTTGAATGCGATGAACACACAGTACACATGCTCACTCAACAGTGTCTACCGCCCCCACAGTCTAGTACAGTGAAGTCATCATTGTTCACACATGCGCATTCCAGTCCATTCTTCTTGGCTGCCTGGTTACGTTGATATGGCACAAACTGTTCTTGCTATTAACAATACTTGGACTTTTTCTGGACAGGCCTCAGTATATATGCAACATCATTTTCAATTCCTGCATGGTATGCCACCATACATATATGCCACTGTTTATTTAATTTACCCATTATTGTTAGGTAATGTGTTTGTCTGGACTCTTTCAGTTGCAAGGAACACAAAACTTAAACTGACCCAGGCCAAAAGAGGAGTTATTTTGCCTCTGTGATTAAAGTCATAGGTAGGCTCTCTTTCTCAGAAAAGATAGCAACCAGCAGTTCCAGGTAACATCCATTCAACTCCAAATCCAGCAGATTGGGTAAAGTCATGACTTCCCAGTAATGCCTTCAAATGTTCTACTTCTAGAGTTCATTCTAACTAGACCAACTTGGATCAATCCCCTGAATGGGTAGGGGGAGAAGGGGCATTAGCTGGCAAAATTGGAGTGATGTTGCCAGAATAAAGCAATATATGAATGCCAATGAGCAAAAACAAGAGCTGCCCAGTATAGACATTTAAAATCATCTCCACAAGCAACATACACAAATTCTTCAAGGCAGACAACAGATTGGTGGTTAACAGAGGAGGAGTGGGTGCAAGGAGGTTTTATGGTGACAGATGGAAACTAGATTTTTGATGGTGAGCACAATGCAGTCTATAAAGATAATGATTTATAATGTTGCATACCTAAACTTATATAATGTATTATAAACCAATGTTACCTCAATTAACTAATTTAATTAATTGAATATTGTTTCTATTTGCCTTCATGCACTATGTACCTCAGGGACTATGCTTGAATAAATCTGTAGGAACATGAGTGATGATTTCTTTAGGATAAATACTTAAAAGAGAAATTACTGGATCTAAGAGCATGGCATATTTTAATGAATTTGATACCTTTTGCTAAATTGCCTTCCAAAAAGGCTGCCAATTAACCTGTACTTTGGAAAATAGAAAGCTGTGGAAAGCTATCTCTTGGTTTATCTTTTTAAGCTTAGACATACATTAAAGGCTTAAAAAGAAAAAATTGCTCATTCAATTATATAAATTTTAAAATATTATGTACTTTAAAAAACAACATAAACAAATAAAAATGTCCTTGTATCCTTACCACTTACTGCTTGGTAAAAATTATTTTATTTTGTAATTTATATCAATTACTCTTGAAGTAAAATATTTTAATATGCATAAACCTATTGGTATTATTTTGTACATGTTCTGCTAAAGTCCTTTAGCCATTTATCCATTAGAGTGTTGTCTTACTCATTTATAAAAATTGCCATATAGTAACCTGGTGCAGACACTGGCCCACAGTGTCTGCGTTGTTATGGATTAAATGAGACATTCACACAGACTACTGAGTCCAGTGGAGGAAAAGGGACATCCTGGCTTTTCTCTCAAAGGTAGCAAAAGCCTTTGCCCTTGCCATGAATGGCCTTTATTGGGTTTCTCCCCACATCACATTATGGTCCTCATTTGCTATGCACAGGTTCACTTTAGGTGGTTACCTTTTACAGACAACAAAGGAGCCAATGCCGCTAATCACATCACAGAAGAAGGATATTTGCAAATGAAAAAGGGAAAAGTGGTCCAACGGGTTACACTCATCCTAGGAAGGTTTAGCATGGATTTTAGGAAGTTACAATAAGCACTTGCTGTCTCAATTCAGGGTGAGGGAGTTTTTAGCAAAAGCAATACTCAAAGTGGCCTAGGCACATTGCAGGCCTGATTCCCCACGGGAGAACCTATCCTTGGGCGTGGGTCCTGTGCATCTCCGAGTTGGGGCTGGGCCCACACCACACAGAATGGTCTCCTACAGTAATCCTTATATTGGTCTTACATGTTGCAAATGCTTTACCAGTTTTTTTGGCTCTTAACTTGGTTGGGAGCTGATAAAGTTTAGAGTATGTCATATAGAGGCCTGGTTATTGCCTAGATTTAAGGTCTGATTCTACCACTCTCTTTGTGTCTTTGGGCAACTTCTGTAACCACCGCTGGGGCCTCAGTTTCCTTTTTAATAAGTGGGGATCATTGTGGCATCTATTTCATGGAGTTGCTGTGTGGGTTAAATGACATGATGCATCTGAGTAACTGAGGACCGTGTCTGGCATGTAGTCATCCATCTTAGGTATGATTCTTTCTGTTTGTTTTACTTTTTCAAGGTACAAAAAATTTACATTTTATGTAATTGAATCTCGCAATCTTTCTTTTTAAGTTTTCATTATATGCCTAAGCTGTAAAAAAAAAAAAAAGAGTGGAGGGGCTAAAAGAGAACTTTCATTTTCATAGCTTTGTATTTTCCAAAGCACAGGTTGATTGGCAAGAATGTACAGGTGCTCTGTATATAACTGCTAATCCACGCAGATTCATAGAAGAGCAATCTATCTGGTAATGCCACTGAATTGCACACTTTCAAATTTCAAATTTTCTCATATATACGTTCACATAATTTTTAAAATTAATAGTGTAATATTGTATCTCTATAAATTTGCTTTTCAAAACACCTAACTGGAAGTGTGATGTTCACTTAAAATATGATTGATTTCCCTTCTCTTTCCAAATGAGGGAACTAGGCAATAAGAATGGCTTTGCACTTTGATTCACTCATATGACAAGTACTTACTGAGCCCCTGTTTTGGCCCATGCATTGTGTCGGGCCCTAGGGATTTACTGCAGACCACAACAGTCGTGCAGCTTGTAGCAAAGGTATGAGGGACAGATGTTCAAAAAATTCACCCTGATGAACATTATATTACGTATCTAAAATGAGCTGTCACAGAAAACTGAAGATTACTATATAATGGGGAAATAATTTAGGCTAGGGGTCAGGAAAGTCCTCTTTGAGGAAGTCACACTGAGACTTAAAGGAAGAATTGGTTTTATGCAGGAGCATTTTCCAATGAATTCATTGAACAAATTAAAGTAAATAATGAGCAGCCTACAATGATATTAAATTTTATGGAAAGAGAAACAACAAAATAAACACCCTACCAATTTTTTCTAACAATACATTTAAGCTTATTCATTTGTCACTCTAATAAGTGATATTGTGATGCAGTAAGTGTTCTATGTCAGTGCTTCTTAAGCTTCAACGTGCCTATAAATTTACCTGAGGATCTTCTAGAATGCAGATTCCAATTCAGTGGGTCTGGGAAGGGCACTGAGATTCAGCTGCTGCCTGTGTTTCTCAGCTGAGGACCACACTTAACTAAGGAAAACAGCCGTCCAAATTAAATACATGTAGTAACTTTCTTGAATTATTTTGTGACCTCTCTCTGTTTATCTTCAGTTCAAGCAAGTTTGCTGCTGTGGGATTTCATAGAGCTTTGACGGACGAACTGGCTGCCTTTAAAAGTACCGGAGTCAAAACATTGTGTCTCTGCCCTAATTTCA
Source organism: Anoura caudifer (assembly GCA_004027475.1). Taxonomy (NCBI): domain Eukaryota; kingdom Metazoa; phylum Chordata; class Mammalia; order Chiroptera; family Phyllostomidae; genus Anoura; species Anoura caudifer. The sequence goes on from PVKU01010272.1 coordinate 39,447, forward strand.
TAAACACTGGCTTCATCAAAAACCCAAGCACTGCGTAAGTGAGACAGAAATGGAGAAAAAAGGGTTGGTGACTGCGTGAATACAGGCCATTCTGTGGCTTTTCTGAAGTATTTTAATCCTTAAAACACCAGAGATGCAATGCCCTGAGCACAGCTCAGTTTCAGCTTCTGTAGATTGTGGGAAAACAGGTGGAGAGACACAGGGAGAGAATGTGTACAAATATAAATATGAATGAGACAGGTGAACTTTCTGATCCTCCCTTTTCTTCCTCTAAGCAGTGGTTTTTAGATTTAAGTACACATACATTTCACCAGGAGTGCTTAGGAACCATGTAGGGGACCCACCCCCAGAGATGTTGGTTTTTATTGGGTTTGGTTGGGAGAGGGTATTTGTAGTTGGCATGGGGACTTGGAACTATGTACGCATATGTCTAACAAGCATCATAGGTAATTCTGATAGACATAAATCAGAACCACAATGTGAAAAACACTTTCCATTGGTAATCTAGAGATTATCTTCCAAATTGAGTATGAGACCATGGTCTTTCCTTGGTTAGCACATAAAATTGTAAGGATCTGCTCTGAGGTTAATTTTAATGTTTCCTCTCTTTGGGAATAGCTTCAATACCTTTGTAAACATATTGTATACTTTTTAAAAAATTCCAACACATACAAATAAGAAAGTTTCTTTTTAAAATTTCTTAAAACCCTCTATCCAGTGGAAACTGCTCTTGATATTTTGATGAACATCTTTCTAGACATCTCTCTATGTACAGATTAAATGTCTAAATTTTATGTAACTGACATACATTACACATGGGGTTCTGGAAACAATAAGTAAACTGCTCACTTTCTTCAGCATTATGTTTATAGACAATATGGTATTAAAAACTTCAAAGTTGCTAAGAAGCTAAATTTTAACTGTTCCCACTGCAAAAAAAAAAATGATAATTATGTCATGTGATGGAGGTGTTAGCTCAAGCTACAGCGGCAATCATATTGCAATATATAAGTGTATCATACCAACACGTTGTACACCTGAAATTTACTCAATGTGATATGTCAGTTATGTCTCAATAAAAATTAATTAGGAGACTTCCAGCCAAGATGGAGGCGTAGGTAGAAATGCCTTGCTTCCTTGTACAACCAAAGAAGGGCAACAAATATAAAAACAAAATACAACCAGAAGTGCTAGAAAATGAAACTGTATGGAAGTCTGACAACCAAGGAGTTAAAGAAACTCATCCAGACTGGTAGGAGGGGTGGAAAAGGGCAGCTGGGGAGGAGAGGACATGCGACAAGTTGGTGGACTGGTCAGACAAAGCAGTTGCTGGTGGACTGAGCAGTCCCACATTCGTGTGCGGATAAACCAGGAGGAACAACTGAGGAGTGAGACAGATTGTGCAACCCAGGGTTCCAATGTGGGGAACTAAAGCCTCAAAACCTCTGGGTGTAAAAACTCCTGGGTTGTGGCAGTAGGAGAAACTCCCTGCCTCACAGGAAAGTTTGTTGGAGAGACCCAAAAAGTCCTAGGACATACACAAACCCACCCACCTGGGAATCAGAACCAGAAGGGAACAATTTGGTTGTGGGTAGTGGGGGAAGTGACTAAAATCCAGCTGAGAGCAGAGCAAACAGCATTGTTCCCTCTCTGACCCCTCCCCCACATACAGTGCCACAACACAGAGACATGGTTGCCCTGTCCTGATGAACACCTAAGGCTCTGCCCCTTACAATATAACAGGTGTGCCAAGACAAAGAAATGTGGCCCAAATGAAAAAACAGATGAAAACTCCAGAAAAAGAACTAAGTGACGAGATAGCCAACCTATCAGATGCAGAGTTCAAAACACTAGTAGTCAGGATGCTCACAGAAATTATTGTGTTTGCTTGCAAAATGAAGGCTACCCAAAGTGAAATACAGCAAAATATACAGGGAACCAACAGTGAAGGAAGGGAAACTGGGACTCAAATAAACAATTTAGAGCTGAAGGAAGAAATTAACATTCAACCAGAACAGAATGAAGAAACAGGAATTCAAAAAAATGAGGAGAGGCTTAGGAACCTCTGGGACAATTTTAAACATTCCAACATCCGAATCATAGGGGTGTCAGAAGAAGAACAACAAGAGCAAGAAGTTGAAAACTTATTTGAACAAATAATGAAGGAAAACTTCTCCAATTGGGTTAAGGAAATAGACTTCTAGGAAGTCCAGGAAGCTCAAAGAGTCCCAAAAAAATTGGACCCAAGGAAGCACACACCAAGGCACATCATAATTACGTAATCCAAGATTAAAGATAAGGAGAGAATCTTAAAAGCAGCAAGAGAAAAGGAGAAAGTTACCTACAAAGAAGTTCCCATGAGACTGGTCAGCTGATTTCTCAAAAGAAACCTTACAGGCAAGAAGGGACTAGAAAGTATTCAAAGTCACGAAAGACAAGGACCTACATCGAAGATTACTCTATCCAGCAAAGCTTTCATTTAGAATGGAAGGGCAGATCAAGTGCTTCCCAGGTAAGGTCAAGTTAAAGGAGTTCATCATCACTAAGCCCTTATTATGTGAAATGTTAAAGGGACTTATCTAAGAAAAAGAAGAAAATCAAAACTACGAACTGTAAAATGACAACAAACTCACAACTATCAACAATCGAACCTAAAAATAAAAACAAAGTAAGCAAACAAACAGGAACAGAATCACAAAAATGGAGATCACATGGAGAGTTATCGACGGGGGAGTGGGAGGCGGAAAGAACAGGGAAGGAACAGAGAATAAGCATAAATGGTAGGTACAAAATAGGGGGAGGTTAAGAATAGTATGGGAAATGGAGAAGCCAAAGAACTTATATGTCCAATTCAGGGACATGAACTAAGGGTGGGGGAGGAATGCAGGTGGGAGGAGGGATGTAGGGCAGAGGGGGATAAAGGGGAGAAAAAATTGGGACAATTGTCACAACATAACCAATAAAATATATGTAAAAGAAATTAATTAGTCAATTAAAAGAGTTCACTAAAACTGAAAGGGGGTGTCAAAGAAAGAGATACCATGCCCAGGAATAGAATTTGTCAATTTTTTCCATATTTTCAGAATTTAGATACTGAAGTATTATATTTGAGTCAAGTTCTTTCACTTAGAGTGTCTTTCAGCAATTAAAAACAGACAGCATTTTTTTTATTATAATTGAATATTTTACCCTTGTGCACAGGATGATGCACAAAGCTAACCTTCATGTGAGCAGGGGTTCCCTCTCCTGGCAAAGCTCTACTACTACAATTGAAAAATAATGGAAGGATGCTGTGGGGCTGGGGAATGGGGGGGGGGTGTAAATAGAAGCTGATAAGATTCTAGCTTAGTTACAGGAATATGACTAGGCTAAGGAAGGATCTGGGGCTTGGTTCTGCCACATGAATCTCTTTGGAGATAAGCGGATACTAGAGTGGATGCCAAAAGTGCAGTTGGTTTTAATCTAGAAACTTAGTTCTTCTAATTAGAGGGCAGAATTTATATTCTGGACACTAAATAAAATCTGTAAGTTTTTAAACCTCAGGACAGTACTTTGCTTACAGAGATCAAGTCACTTGCCTGTAAATAGCAGAACTGAGATTTAGACCAAGTTTTTTCCTTTTTACACAGACAACAACCTTTCCTTCTGAAAGAAGGAAACTGAACCAACCTCTAAGTGACTGACCCAAAATAAGTTGTGTCTTACTCATATTGGAATTTATATTACATTTTAAGGCACAACAAGGATGTAATTTATTGGTTCTTATATTCATACATCTAACAGTGCAAAAAAACTAGTTTACTATAAAGGTTATAACATGGCATAATTGGATTTTATTGGAATTAAGTGTGATCAAGTGTTCTAATAATTTTTTGGCTGTTAAGAATTATTTTTGTGCCCTGGCTGGTGTAGCTCAGTGGATTGAGTGCGGGCCTGTGAACCAAAGGATCACGGTTTGATTCCCAGTCAGGGCACATGCCTGGGTTGCAGGCCAGTTCCCAGCAGGGGACGGAGAAGAGGCAACCACACATTGATATTTCTCTCCCTCTCCCTCTCTCCTACCCTTCCCCTCTAAAGATAAATAAATAAAATCTTTAAAAAAAAAAGAATTATTTTTGTTACATAAACTTGGCTCTCAGGAAATCACATTTTCAAGCATTTATTGAAAGTCTACCAAATACCAGGTACCTTACTAGGTCTGGGTACTTTATTATATATAATCTAGGAGGGGTTAGATTTGGCCCCAGGCCACAGTTTGCCTACTCCTGCCCTAATCCTTCTAAAAATTCTGCAAGATAAGTATTACTATGCCCATTTTATTGACAAACAGAAAGTTGGAGGAGTTAAGAAAATTGCCCAAAGTCATACAGCCCCAACGGGGCAGACTTGAAATTCCTCCATAGGTCCTGGATTCCAAATGCCTTACTATTCCTAGCTTTATTTTTTAACAAAATTTTAATTGAAGTTTTTTCTGAAAATAATCATTTAAAAATGTATATTAAATATTTCATTGCTAATACCTTTATTGTTTTTCTAATAATGTGTTATGATTGTAAACAAAATTTAAATAATATAGAGAAAAGCCCCTTCAAAGGTGCTCTTTGCTCTTCCAGAGGTAACCACATAATTGAAAATTATATTTCCAGTTTAGCTTCCCGATTTAGGAGGCCATACTTCTTAATTTAATGCATTTCTTTTTCTGGTACATGGAAACATGCGTACTATTCCCTAAGCTTCCATTTTATCTTAATAATATGCTGTTGTTGCATTATTTACAATAGCCAAGATATGGAAACAGCCCAACTGTCCATTAGTAGATGATTGGATAAAACAACTACAGTATATTTACACACAAGAATACTACTCGGCCGTAAAAAAAAAAAAAAAAAAAAAAAAAGTTTTACTATTTGTGATGGTATGGATGGAGAACATAATGCTGACTGAAATAAACCAGTCAGGGAAAGACAAATACCATATGAATTCACTCATGTGTGGAATCTAATGAACAAAATGAACTAATAAGGAGAATAGAGAGAGACTCAGAGAGCAGGCTGACAGCTATTAGAGGGAGGCAGAGTTGGAAACTAGGAGAGAGTGAGCAAAGGAGAAAAAAATCATGGATATGGACAATAGTGTGGTGATTGCCAGGGGGAGAGGAAGTGGGGGCAGGTGGAGGAGAGTATGGGGGGATAAATGATGATGGAAGGAGACTTGACTTGGGGTGGTGAACACACAATACAATGTACAGATGATATAGAATTGCATATCTGAAACCTATATAATTTTATTTACCGATGTCACCCATTAAATTCAATACAAAGGAAAAAATAGTTTATGTGGTTCAGATTGACAGTAAACTGTCCCTTGACATTTTCCTGACCAAAATATCCAACTTGTCATAAAAAAGGAAAGATCATATACAGGGTCCAGCACAATAATGGCCCATCTTTATTACAAATTATAAGCATGTAATTCTATAACATAACAATATCATGCTCAAGCATACCATGTGACATTTTAGGTGAAATGTTCAAATTAAAACTATAAATTATTACACCCATATTATTACCCTACCAACCACACTCAAGCAGGCATTACTTCTGCCCAACCCTCCCTAGGAGGTCTGTCCAGAAAGTATTCAGCCATGTAAATGTCTCTGAAAAATACAGGCATTTATTAAAGATACAAGATAAACATTGTACATAGAACAATGATGCCTCGGTCCCCTTCAAAGTGGGTACCTTGGGACCTCACACAGTTCTCCCAGCATCTCTTCCACTGTTTAAAACACTCCGCAAAATCCTTTGTTGGAATCACTATCAGCTGCCTCACGTATTTTCCTGAATCTCATCAATAGTCTGAAATCTCTTCCCTTTCAAAGGTGATTTTAGTTTTGGGAAAAGCTGGGAGTTGCAGGGCACCAAATCTGGGCTGTAGGGATGCTGAGTCACCTGAGTGATTTGATGTTTCGCCAAAAAACCCTACAAGGGATGTGATGCATGGGTGGCCCCGTTGTCACGATGAAGCTGCCAATCACCAGTTGCCCATAGCTGCGGCTGTTTTCATTATATTGCATCTCTCAACCCACGAAGAATATTGAGGTGGTACTCCTTATTAATTGTTTGGCTTTGAGGGACATTATGGAAAACACCTTCCCAATGAAAAAACAGTTAACATGGTCTTAATCTTGCTGTGACTTTGCTGAGCCTTCTTTGGGTGTGGTGGACCAGGCAACATCTGTTGAGACAACTGGGTCTTCACTTTCAGATCATAGTCATAGGCCCACGATTCATCTCCGGTTATGATCTTCTTGAGGAAATCCAGCTCATGAGTAGTGGTTTGAATCAAGTCACTAGCAACTGCAGCACGATGTTCCTTCTGCTCTGGTAGCAGAAGCCGTGGAACAAATTTTGGCACTACAACATTTCATGCCAAGATCCTGTGTCAAGATTTTGGACACTGTAGACTTTGGATTCCCCAGATCAGCTTCTAGTTCTCTCACTGTCAGTCACTGATCTTTGCTGACTGCAGCCCACAAACGTGCAACACTCACAGGTGTTCTGCTTATTGCAGGGCTTTCAGAACATGGATCACTTTCAACAGATTCTTGACCATCTTTGAAGCATTTGTTACACTTTTATTTCTGCCACCCTTACTGCATTGTCTCCGAAAGCCTTCCGAATCATCCGAGTAATTTCCAGAGAGGAACATTCAAGCTTCACACAAAATTTGATGCAGATTCATTGCTCTACTCCCTCATTCTATTTTAATGCAATGGCCACACACCACACATCCTCACTCAATGGTGTCTACTGCCCCCACTGACTAGTACAGTGAAGTTTTATTGTTCACGCATGTGCATTCCAGTCCACTCTCCTTGGCTGCCAGGTTCCACTGATGTTGTGCAAACCATTCTCTCTATTAAAAATGGCCAGACTTTCTAGACAGTCTTCCTATTTAAGCTCTGATCTCCTTCATGTATCTAATTAGCATGCTCACTTTAAAGTACAATATCACTTTACTCATTTGTCCCACTTTTACTTTTACTGTGTATCTTCTCTTTCCAAATGAACTATTCTATATTTGTTCCTTAGAACAAGTTCTAAGAACAAGTTCTTAGGAACGAATATAGAATATTCGTTCTCACCTAATTCTTTTTGTCTCACTTTTCTCAGCTAGTCACAACATTTAAAATCTGCCTCTCCAAAATGTTAGTCACCCAAACAGTTTGGTGACATTGGCAAATTTCAGAAGTGTAATTAATTATGTATCTTTCTTTCCAAATCATTAGTAAAATATTAAAAACTCAGGACCAACTCTTGTGCAACTCCACAGTAAATGCATTTATTCCAACGCCCACATAACAAAGGTCACATTTTAGGGACTACCTTCTTCTCAGTAGTGCGTCTACCAGGGAGATCACACAGTGCAGATGTAACATGAAACTACCATATTTTTCAGACTATAAGACGTACTTCCCTCTCCGCACCCCCCCAAATTTGGGAGGAATAATGGTTGTTAATGCTGCTGTTGAGTTCTGTTTACATTTACATGGGTGAAATATTGTGTTATTTATATTATTAAATATTTTACTACATTTTTTGCTTCAAAATTTTTTTCCTATTTTCCTCTAAAACCTAGGTGTGTCTTATGGTTCAAAAATATGGTAAATAACAAATCTGAAAATTAAATGAAGACTTAATAAAGTGGTAAATGTAGATAGCCAAAGACAATATTAGGGTTCCATGTAGAGAAAAGGACCTAGAGCCAGACACATCTCTGTATTTTAATTCCTTTGACACTTTAGAAATTGTTCACTTAAAACGTCTTAGTATATAATAACACTTGTAAATGGTATCTGACTTCTTTTTCAAAGCTTCTAAAGATTTAAAAGTGAGTTTATGTGTTAATGTAGCTAAATTATTTTTGAGTCTTTGTTATTTTCATACTTCTCATTTGCAAAATAGGGTTGTTGTAAAGCTTCAAGGAGATAACCTGTGTAAAATGTTTAGCACAGTGGGCAGCCCATGATAAGCACTACGTAAATAGTCGTTATTGTTAATATTATTAACGTTAAAGCAGCTGTCATTTTTGAGCATCTGTGACAGGCTAGATGCTACAGGTTGCTTATGTTGTGGTTCCTATGGTAATTTAACTTATTTGTTTAGCACTAAACTAAAGCTGAAGCCTCAGTGAAATGATTTGTTTCTGAAGACTGCTTCTGATTTCAGTTTGGGACCCACCCTGGAACCTGAGGAAGTGGTAAACAAGCTGATGAAGGGAATCCTGACTGACCAAAAAATGATTTTTATTCCATCTTCTATATGCTTTTTAACAATATTGGAAAGGTAAGCAACAGTTAAGTTTGCCAGCATTATAAATATTTATCTATTACATGTTTTTACTCAGATTTAAGACCAAATTTTTGTTAAGTACTATTAAATGGAATGAAGTTAATAAAAATAATAGGCTTAAAGAATCCATCAATTTTTAAACTACCTTTGTTAGTGATTGAAGCAAGATTGGTGTTGTAATTGAGCAAATGAACTGAATCATTTCCACAAGTTTTTTTTTAAAGAAAGAAATTGGCATATTTTTGGAAGTCTCGTCTTAATAAATGAATGAATATGAAGAAGGACAGTTTTTAAACATTAGTACATAGTGGAATCATGGGATAATAATATTGGAGGAGACCATAGTTAACTATTATATATTCATTTAAATATACAACAGGTAATCACTGAGCTCTTATTTTGTGCAAAATCATACTGAAGCATAGAGATATATTTAGAGACCCTCGAGCCTTGCTACTTCAAATGTGGTTCGTGGCCAGCAGCATCAGCACCACCTGGAGTTTGTTGGAAATACAGAATCTCCTGTCCTCCTGAATCAGAATTTGCATTTTGATAAGATCCACAGGTGATTTGTGTGCATATTTAGATTTAGAATAAGTTCTTTGGAGCAGTAGTGAACTAGGGTGCACATTGGAATTCACCTGGGAGTTTTAAAAATGCTAATATCTCAGACCCTCTCCCCAGGATTCTGATTTGATTGGTCTGGAGTGTGGCCTGATCACACAGCGACTTTCCTGGCAACTCTAACGTATAGCCAAGATGGGAAAACCCCTACTTTAGAGAATGCCTCATCATAACACACTCTCTAATCACTCACCTGGGAAGCTGTGTGGCAGTGAGGCTGGCCAGTGAGTGAGGGGAAACTGAAGACGCTCTTCAGGTTAAAAAGGAAAAGAAGACTTTTTCTGTCCCTAAAGTCAAGCTTCTCCAACATGGTAGGGTATCAGGATCACTGGGGAAGCTGATTTAAAAAATAGATTCCCAGATCTCACCTCTTGACATTTTAATATAAGATGTTTGAGTTGAAACCCAGAAATCTGAATTTTAACAGACAATTGCCACAAGCAGTTGGTTCAAAAATTATACTTTGAGAACCACTGACCTAGAGACTGGAAAAAAATTAGAAAACCAAAAACATGAGGGCCTGTGTCAGGTTTTTTTTTTTAGCCCCTTCTGCTAGTAACTATGGTTGAGCATACTTTGAGTTCAGGTAGCAAAGCCCAAGGATCTCCTTGGTGAGTAAATGAGTTAAAACCTCTGAGGTGTTTAGCATTTTACTTGTCACATCACCTAAGTAAGCACTCACTAATTACAGTCCCTTAGAATGTAACTCAGTGAGAGAAGGAATTTTGCCTGTTTTCCTCACTATAGCCCCTGCACTTTGAAGAATTGATGGACACATTTGAGGCATCAAAATGTTTGCTGATTGAATAAATTAATTCTGTTTCCTAAACCTTTAACATGGAGACCAAATGTTTGTGCTCTGGAGTTAGGTAAAGCTGTGTTTGTGTGACTTGCTTGCAATGTGAACATGGATGAGTTATTTGACTTCTTTGAAGCTTAATTTCTTCATCTGTCACATGGAGACAACCATAAGACTTTAGAGGGCTATAAAGAATAAATAAAATAATGCATTCAAAATATTTAATACACTATAAGCACTTAATAAATGTTGTATTACCACTATTATTTTTATAATTACCACTCATCTTAACATTGCCCTGATTTTTCTCTGACTATGAATGTTCAGTGCTCAATTTCCAAAATTTATTTTAATTCCATCTAGGCAGATGTCTGTATATAGTTACACTGACTTACATAGTCTGTTTTGTTTCTCTCAGACTCATTGGAATGTGACAACATCCTCAATATTCTTAAGTGTAGAGTGGAGAGAAAAAAATTAGACCTACCAAATGCCTATCACTATTTAAGGCATTTTATATTAACACTGATTCTTCAAATAGCACTGTGGGGTGGGTGTTAATTTTTCATGTACCTGTGAGGAATTTAAACTCAAAAGTTAAATTACTTATTCAGCATTATGCTCAAAACCAAGTGTATTGTCTACATTTCCATTGAGCAATTCTACTTCCCCAATCTCAAAGTGGAACACTTTAATAATATACTGGATTATAAAGTATAAAATTAGTACTTATTCTCACTTTCTTTGAAATGTCAGCTTTTGTTTTTATTTTTGTTTTTTTAAAGCCTTTAGCATCTCAACGGCTCAGTTCTATACACATCCTCTCTTAGATGTTTCTTAAAAATATAGAGTATATTTAAAAACTAAATATTTCAAGTCACTTCGACTCTAAAGAATTAAACCTTCCTTTTCCTTTTGAAAACGAAATGGATTTAATTGGAAAGAGCATATAGTAGTGACTATGTGTTAAAATTCTTAATCTTGTTTAAAATGATCATGGACATGATACATGATAAACATAAGTATTTTAAGAGAAGGTATCTTAAAATGCACTTAATATTAATTTATTAATTACGTTCATGTATTTTTCTTTTAGGATCTTTCCTGAGCATTTCATGGCAGTTTTAAAACAAAAGATCAATATTAAGTTTCATGCAGTTGTTGGATATAAAAATAAAAGACAATAGCTCTGGCCCAGTACTCAGTTGGTAAGAGTGTTGTCCCCATATGCCAAGGTTGCTGGTTCGATCCCTGGTCAGGGCACATGTAAGAATCAACCAATGAATGCATGAATGGGTGGAACAGGAATATCTATGTTTCTCTCTGTCTTTCTCTCCCCACCTTTCTTCCTCTCTCTTTCTCTAAGATTAATAAATTTTTAAAAAATTTGTAAAGTAAAGAACAATAAGTGCTTGTTGTTTTTGAAAACTGATTTATCAGGTTTAAGTTGATTTCATCTTATATTAAACAGAATTTTAATGTTTGCACCTCTGCTTTTTCCAATTATCTTTTTTTCTTTTATATCACCTTTTGAGGCTTTTGCAGTCCTCATTTATTACCACTGTTTTCCAGCTGAAAGCTAATTTCATATAACATGAAAAAAGAAATATCTTAGAAATTGCCTTATGGAAAATGGAGAAAAAGAATAAAAGCAGTTTTACAATAATTTCTAAGATTTCATGGCTCATCTGAAGGTGTTGCAAAATTTGTACTATAAATAATTAAGATACATTTTCATTCTTAGTTGCATTTAAATTTTATATAATTCACATGTTTCCTAACTTCACATGATGTAGGAAATGTCATTCAGACATTTTGTCCTGCACATTACCACTGTTCCTGAGAGATACCTCACATTTCAGTGCAAAACATTTCAGCACAGGAAACTGGAGTGGACAGGTGTTGTGAGTAAAAAGCATGATTGGGATGTAAGGCAGAGAATCGGGAATGTGTGCCCATAAGTGGCAACAATAATAAATGGATCAAACTTAAACTTGTGGTGTTTCCATGATTTTGTTTTGAACAGAACATGGCTTAACCTTCAAGTTAAAGGAAAATGGATTATGGACCCAAAGGTCTTTATTTTTTTTATTTTTTTAGTGTCCGAAAATTTCTCGGATATAAGACTTACTGAGATGGTAATAGAAGTTCAGAACTTTGCATTGAAAATCTAAGTAGGTTTGTTGAATTTCTATTAAAGAAAAATATTTTCAAGTCTGTGAGACATATGAAGAATATACATATGAAGTAAAGAACTTTGGTCCTGACTTCCAGCCAAGATGGAGGTGTAGGTGGACATACTGTGCTCCTTGCACAACCAAAATTAAGGACAACAAAGATTTAGAAACAAGAAAACAGCCAGAACTGATAGAAAAATTGAACTGTATGGAAGTCCAACAACCATTCATCCAGACCAGTAAGAGGGGTGGAGTCGCAGCAGGTTGGCAGACCCAGGCACGCAGACAGCGGTGGCTAGTAGACCCAAGGTGCACAGGCAGCGGCTAGTGGACCCTGGGCACGGGGTGGCAACGATGCAGACCCAGTGAGTCTTCGCAAGGCGGCTAGCTGACTAGGCGGTCCCACATTCCTTTGCAGGTAACAGGCGAAGGGGAAGCAGCGGAAGGGACTGAAATCAGAGAGAGCGGAGCAAGCACCATTGCTCCTTCTCGGACCCCACCCCCACATACAGATCACTACCCAGCAACTGGGCTGCCCCACCCTGGGGAACACCTAAGGCTCTGCCCCTCACTATGTAACAGCTGCCACCAGACCAAAAAAAACCCCAAAACTGGGTTTTCTTGTTCTCAAATGGGAGAACAAATCAAAGCCCCAGAGCCAATTCATGTAAGCAACCAAGAGATAGCCAGCCTATCAGATGCACAGTTCAAAGCCCTGGTGATCAGGATGCTCACAGAATTGGTTGATTTTGCTCACAAATTAGACGACTAAATGAAGGCTACAATAAGTGAAATGAAGGAAAATGCACAGGAAACCAATAGAGATGGGAGGAAAACTGGAACTCAAATCAGTGAAGTGGACCAGAAGGAAGAAAGAACCAAACAGAAAAGAAGGAAGAAACAAGAATTCAAATAAATGAGGAGAGGCTTAGGAACCTCCAGGACATCTTTAAACGTCCCAACATCCAAATTATAGGGGTACCAGAAGGGGAAGAGGAAGAGCAACCAGTGGAAAACTTATTTGAACAAATAATAAAGGAGAACTTCCCCAATCTGGCAAAGGAAATAGACTTCCAGGAAGTCCAGGAAAATCAAAGAGTCCCAAAGAAGTTGGACCCAAGGAGAAACACACCAAGGCACATCATAATTACATTAGCCAACATTCAAATGAAGGAGCGAATTCTAGAAGCAGCAAGGGATAAGGGGACAGTCGCCTACAAAGGAGTTACCATCAGACTGTTGGCTGATTTCTCAGAAGAGACCTTCCACGCAAGAAGGGACTGGAAACAAGTATTCCAAGTCATGAAAGTCAAGGACCTACATCCAAGATTGCTCTATCCAGCAAAGCTTTCATTTAGAATAGAAGAGAAGATAAAGTGCTTCTCAGATAAGGTCAAGTTAAAGGAGTTCATCATCACCAAGCCCTTACTATATGAAATGTTAAAGGGACTTATCTAAGAAAAAGAAGATAAAAAAATAGGACAGTTAAAAGACAGCAAAATATCACAGATATTAACAACCACACCTAAAACAAAAGCAAACTAAGCAAGCAAGTAGAACAGGAGCAGAAACACAATCACATGGAGAGTTAGCAACAGGGGAGTGGGAGGAGGAGAGAGGGGGGAAAAGATACAGAGAATAAGTAGCATAGACGGCAGGTAGAAAATAGACAGGGGGAGGGCAAGAATAGTGTGGGAAATGTAGAAGCTAAAGAACTTATAACACAGACATGAACTAAAGTGGGGACTGTAGGTGGGAGGGGATGTGAAGGGTGGAGGGGAATGATGGGAGAGAAATGGGACAATTGTAATAGCATAATCAACAAAATATATCTTTGAGTGAGAGACAAATACCATATGATCTCACCTCTAACAGGAACCTAATCAAAAAAAACAAACAAACAAGCATAATATAACCAAAGACACTGAAATTGAGAACAAGAGAGGAGAGGGATAGGAATATCCAGGGAAAAGGGGAAGGGATTAGAGCAACAAGTATGAAAGACATATGGACAAAAGCTAGGGGGGGGTGGAAAGGGAAGGGAGCTGGGGAGCGCTGGGGCAGAGGGACGGGATGGGAGTAGAAAACAGAAAACTGTATAAGAACAACAATTAAAATAAAATTTAATTTAAAAAAATAGTCATGGGGATAAAAAGCACAGCATAGGGAATATAATCAATAATATTGTAGTAACTACAGATAGTGCTAGGTTGGTACTTGAAATATTGGGGGATCACTTTTTAATGTATATGATTGTCTAAC
>PVKU01010273.1:0-53654 GCA_004027475.1 Anoura caudifer
CAATCCAAAAGAATCTATGCACCCCAATGTTCATAGCAGCACAATTTACAATAGCCAAGTGTTGGAAGCAACCTTGGTGCCCATCAGTAAATGAATGCATCAAGAAACTATGGTACATTTACACAATGGAATTCTATGCAGCAGAAAGAAAGAAGGAGCTCCTACCCTTTGCAACAGCATGGATGGAACTGGAGAGCATTATGCTAAGCGAAATAAGCCAGGAGGTGAAAGACAAATACCATATGATCTCACCTTTAACAAGAACCTAATCAACAAAACAAACAAACAAGCAAAATATAACCAAAGACACTGAAATTGAGAACAGGCTGACAGTCACCAGAGTGGAAAGGGGAGGGAATTTCAGGGGGAAAGGGAAAGGGTTTAGAGCAACAAGTATAAAAGACATGTGAACAAAAACTAGGGGGATGGAAATGGGAGGGAGGTGAGGATGGCTGAGGCAGTGGGCTGGGATGGGAGTAAAAAACAGAAAACTCTCCAAGAACAACAATAATTTTTTTTTAATAAATGAGGAAAAAAGAAAAGAAAACACCTGTGGGGGTTGAGGTGGCAGCAGCGGGAGAAATTCCCAGCCTCACAGGAGAGTTCGTTGGAGAGACCCACAGTGTTCTAGAATATACACAAGCCAATCTACATGGGAATCAGCAGCAGAAGGGCCCAATTTGCTTGTGCAAAGCAGGGGAAGTGACTAAAAGCCGGCAGAGATTAGAGCAAGAGCTATTGTTCCCTCTCAGACCCCACCCCCACATACAGCATCACAACGCAATGACATGGGTTGCCCTCCCTGGTGAATACCTAAGGCTCAGCCCCTCACTATGAAACAGGTGCATCAAGACAAAAAAAAATGGCCCAAGCGAGGAATAGATCTAAGCTCCAGAAAAAATACAACTAAGTGACAAAGAGGTAGCCAACCTATCAGATGCACAGTTCAAAACACTGGTCATCAAGATGCTCACAGAATTGGTTGAATTTGGTCACAAATTGGATGAAAAAAGGCTATGCTAAGTGAAATAAAGGAAAATGTACAGGGAACCAATAGTGATGGGAAGTAAACCAGAGCTCAAATCAACAGTGTGGACCAGAAGGAAGAAAGAAACATCCAACCAGAAAAGAATGAAGAAAGAAGAATTCAAAAAAATGAGGAGAGACTTAGGAACTTCCAGGACATCTTTAAACATTTCAACATCCGAATTATAGAGGTACCAGAAGGGGAAGAGGAAGAGCAACAAGTGGAAAAGTTATTTGAACAAATAATAAAGGAGAACTTCCCCAATCTGGCAAAGGAAATAGACTTCCAGAAAGTCCAGGAAGCTCAGAGAGTCCCAAAGAAGGTGGACCCAAGGAGGAACACACCAAGGCACATCATAATTACATTAGCCAATATTAAAATGAAGGAGAGAATCCTAGAAGCAGCAAGGAATAAGGGCACAGTCACCTACAAAGGAGTTCCCATCAGACTGTCAGCTGATTTCTCAAAAGAGACCTTACAGGCAACAAGGGGCTGGAAAGAAGTATTCCAAGTCATGAAAGGCAAGGACCTACATCCAAGATTGCTCTATCCAGCAAAGCTGTCATTTAGAATGGAAGTGCAGATAAAGTGCTTCTCAGATAAGGTCAAGTTAAAGGAGTTCATCATCACCAAGCCCTTATTATATGAAATGTTAAAGGGATTTATTTAAGAAAAAGAAAATTAAAAAATATGAACAGTAGTATGACAGCAAACTCACAATTATTTACAATCACACCTAAAACAAAAACAAAAGCAAACAAGTATTACCAGGTACAGAACCACAGAAATGAAGACCAGATGGAGGATTATCAGCAGGAGAGAGGGAGGGGGAGAGAGGTGGGAAAGGTACAGAGAATAAGTAGCATAAATGGTAGGTAGAAAATAGACAGGGGGAGGGTAAGAATAGTATAGGAAATGTAGAAGCCAAAGAACTTATATGTATGACCCATGGACATGAACTAAAGGGGGGAATGTGGGTGGGAGAGGGTGTACAGGGTGGAGGGGAGTGAAGGGGGGGAAATGGGACAACTCTAATAGCATAGTCAATAAAGTATATTTTAAGAAATGTGCTATGTGAGTGCCACTGTTTACAGCAATATTGAAGGGGAGAAAACAACACTTCTTTAGGGACAGATATACCATACCACAAAATCCAAGCTTTAGAGCATCAGTGCAATAAATTCACAAAAGTATATTACAGATGATTAATTAGCATTTAAGACCTGTTCCCAAATATGTCACAGTGTTGGCCCTTAGAGGTTCATTCCACAGATTTCAACTACTCTACACTTTTAGCTACTGAGAGGAATAATGACTCTAAGATGCTTTCCAAGAGTTCCAAAATCTCAACAGACTCAAGGCCATCTATCGTCTCCCAAAGTCTGCTCTCACCAACAGCCCTCATATTCTTCAGAGAAATATTCAGGGAAAAAGTCAGATGCCAGAGTAGTCACCACCTCCTAGGCCAGATCTATGATAACCAAAGCAGCCAACATTACCATAAAATGAGAACTGAAAAATTAGTAAGATAAGATTATTTTCTACTGAATCCTGATACAACACAGTAAGACTTTTGTTCTTGATTAGCTGGTCTTAGAGTAAAAGTCATAGGCATGAGTCTTCATCTCTTATGTACTTTAGTTTTAGACAGCTGAAATCTGAAATTAAAAGTATGCTAAAAATCCTAAATGTGAGCTTTTAGAAGCTTGCCATTAAAAAGCTTTTAAGGACCTACTAACTTGAATGCTAAGTGCAAGGGGACAAAACTTCTAAGCCTGTCATAATCCCCATTTCAGAGGAAGAATCAGTATTTTCTACAAATTGCTAAGTTTTGCACAAGGGAGAAACCAACATATACTAGGGTATGTAATTAGTTTCACTTTATTCTATGAGGATTCCTCTCCCATGACATACAAACAGAATGAGGAATGAATCTTCACTGGTTTCTTCATTGGAAGTGGTAAACTTGGTCTCTATGTTCATGAAGCCAGTTTTGTAAGCAGACTGTGGAAGTAGGCAGTAGAACCAGTTTTTTGTAACCACAGACCGCTATGCCTCATATCTAGCAAGCAAAGATCAACTCAAACAATTATCCAAAGTTACTGTTAACTATACTAAAGGGTGAAATTCACCACTATTTTATTTTAAAGGAAGCTGCCTACAAGAATTCAGTTAACCCTGGGTAAGAAAAATCAAAACAAGTTGTATTCATGAGTAAGTTGTCCATACAAGGCCAACTGATGACATGCAACCAGATACACTTGACACAAAGATACTATGTATAAAAACCTTGTGTGGCAAGTCTGATTTTCTAGTAACTAAGGGCAGAAGGAGTGAGAGCAAAGAGCTACTTCTGTAACACTTTAGTATCCAGATAATAGAAACTGTTCCCAAGGACAATCAATACACATGCCATTAATCACACTGAATGAAGAAGATGTTATTCATTTTTCTTTCCTTTTTGCTTAAGAAGCTTGTTCATCTCCCTTTCAGCCATTCCAATGTACTTCAAAATGACTCCATGTTGGTTTAGTCCAGGAAGCAGCAGTAAGAAAGTCACTATCAGGTAGGTCAGAAGAAGGTTGTAGACATGCTGTCCCACCCAAGCAACCACCGCAAGAGAAATGATCATGGTCATGAAGTACATTTTTGGCTTTTTTTCCTTTAATGTGAAGAGGCATTTCTACCAGCCCATAGCTCTATGTCAAGTTTTTACTAGATTGCTGCAAATTTCATGGAATCTTTGCTGCTGCTCAGTGGTCCATTTATTAGAACCAAAAATTCTAGGTGCTAGAATAGGAACAAAGTAGTCAGCCAAGCACAAAAACATAACAAAATGGGAAACACCAGAAAGAACAGATGGATCTAGACCATAGATGATCAGAAACACCAAAGAAACCACACCAATGATGGTAGGTGGAAACAAGGGTCTTTCCATGGGAGGATTTTATCAGCCATCAGCATCACCTCTCCCCATCCTTGCAGCTGCTCTTCCAGACTTGCAGTCTCTGCAGCCAGCAAGTTGGTGCTACGATTATCTCCCTCTGCCATCAGCCGAAAGGTGCTGCCTCACTAAGTGTAAGCCAGCCTCCTCAACAGCCCTCCTCAGAGATCAGCACAGTAACTCCAATCACATTCTCTAAGCTTTTTACAATTACATATTTGTATGTATTTCAGAATTTAAGGAGTGATTTATCTTTCTTTTAGTTTTTTATTTTTGTTATTTTTAATTGAGATACAATTGACATATAACATTTTGTAAGTTAAAGGTGTACATGTTGATTTGATACATTTATATATTGTAGTATGATTGTCTTTGTAGGGTTAGCTAACACCTCCATCACATCACATAATTATTTCTTGTTCTTGGTGGAAATAAGATCTAGTCTCTTAGAAAGGCTGATGTTTATAATACAATGACATTGTCTATAATCACTATACCATGCATTAGATCTCCAGGCCTACTAGCTACAAGTTTGTACCTTTAAACAACATCTCTCCAATTCTCCCTGCTCCCTGCCCCTGGTAACCACCATTTTATTCTCTGTTTTTATGAGTTCAGCCTTTTCAGAGTCCACATATAAATGATATCATACAGTATTTTTCTCTGCCTGACTTACCTAACTTAGCATAATGTCCATAAGCTCCATCCATGGAAGGATTTCCTTCTTTCTCATGGCTGAATAATATTCATATAAATATATCACATTTACCTTTATTTGTTCATTAATTGAAAGACACTTAGGTTGTTTCCATATCTTGACTATTGTGACTAGTGCTCCAATGAACGAGGGAGTGCAAGTATCTTGTCCAAATCCTGTTTTTGTTTCCTTTTTGTATATACCCAGGAGTAGAATTACGAGGTCTTATCGCAGTTCTATTTTTAATTTATTGAGGAACCTACATACTGTTTTCCACAGTGGCTGCACCAATCTGCATTCCCACCAACAGTGTTCAAGGTTTTTCTTTTTCCCACATCCTCTCCAATACTTGTTATCTCTTGTCTTTTTGATAATAGCCAATTTAACAGTGTCAGGTGACATTGAGATTTTGACTTGCATTTCCCTGATCATTAGTGATGTTGAGCACTTTTTCATGTATCTGTTGGCCATTTGGATGTCTTCTTTGGAAAAATGTCTATTGAATGCTTCTGCTCATTTTTTTTTCATGAAATCAGTTTTGTTGTTGTTACTGAGTTGTGTGAGTTTTTAAACTGTATTTTGGATATTAACTCTTTATCCGATATATAGTTAGCAAATATTCTCTGCCATTATGTAGGTTGCATTTTTTATATTTTAAATCTTTTTTTAAAAGATTTTATTTATTTATTTAGTTTTAGAGAGAGAGAGGAAGAGAGGGATAGAGAAGGAGAGAAACATCAATGTGTGGTTGCCTCTTGCATGCCCCCTCCTGGGGACCTGGCCTGCAACCCAGGCATGTGCCCTGACTGGGAATCCAACAAGCAACCCTTTGGTTCACAGGCCCGCACTCAATTCAGAGCTACACCAGCCAGGGTTAAATCTAATTTATTTCAGTCAATTATTCCTGCTCTGTTTGGCAGTGTATTCATGATGTTTTCAGTTGCAAAGTCATTTGAAAAGCATGCTTTCAATCATCAGTTAACACTTTTGGTAACTTTTACATATCCTATTTAAATGTAACAAAATCAGGAGATGAACTATTCATATCACACAGATAATAGCACACTTTTATTTTCAGTCAGTACAGACTATTCTCTTTTTTAATTTAATTTTATAATTTTTCTTTTTTATCCCACATCCCTACTCTCATTTAGACCCTCTCTCCACCACACTCTAATGTGCTTAAAATTTACCTTGTTTGTGTTTGAATCTTTAAAAACAATATGGTGTTGCTGGATTTCACTTTTTAATATATTTATTCTCAAAAATCATTTTTAGGTTTAGTTTCTTTTCCAGATAGTAATATTCACTTTATAGTTCTAGTCTTGTTATATTTTTATTGTATCATTTATATCAATGCAGGCTGTACTCAACATAATGTTCCTCAGCCCAATGATATTATATTGCTACTATTTTGCTTCCAGAATTGAAGGTTCTATCTAATTGGGACTGGTTCATACCATGAAAGGACGGTCTCAGAGTGTCAAGGACATGGGTGAGGGCTTTTTTCTGGGCAGGAAATGGCCCATAGTAGACTCTGTAGATTGGCTTGCTGAATATCTCTTCTAACCCCTCCCTAGTGCACCTTCCTTGATAACAGAAGCTGAAGAGCTAAAAGCTCTATTTTCTTACTGCCTTGAAACCAGGAAGTGGATGTAATTTAGGTTCTGCTAATCAGGTATACTCAAATGAGAATCATCTTTGAAGATTTAGTCAAGTGGGAAAAGAAGTGGCAATATGAGAGGTCTCCATTATTCTGCTGTGGATCTAGAAGGCATGGGGTGGATCTGGAACAACAAATATGTCAGCTTTCTCATCTCAGGAGTGCAGCTAAGGCAGTATGTTCACAGATGAAATGATTGTGGTGTGATGGCAGATTCCTGATCCAAGTATTGTGGCCAAGGTGATGTGATACTGAAGCCAGTTGTCAGCAAAGAAACTTTCTAATTTCCCAACTTCCTGACTGTGGCAGAGGTAGCAGACTTCCTGGTGGGCAGTTGGTTTTATTGTTTTAGTAGTCATTCCTGGTAGCTGAGCCTAGAGGTTGTTCCTTCAACCCTTCCAATAATTTTGCAAGTGCCTTATTCCCTATGTTAAATCCATATCTTGGTAAAATAACTAGAATGATTTCTGTTATGGGAAACTGAACTTGGACTAATACACATGCTGATCAAAGTAAAATTCTTCCCATAAAAACTCTCTCTACTAGGGATACAAAGACTACTGTCCTTTCAAACAACTACTCCCAATAACTTGTTCTTGCTTTTAGGTGCCCTCATTAAGGCATGTCAGGAACAGAGTCTCTCTCACCACCCATAAATCCTAGACTGGTGACCAGATGAAAGGAGTGTATCATATGTTGGTGGAGGAACTACTTTTGCTGAGCAATAACAACCCCTTATCTTCAATGGAATTTGCTTTGAGCCTCTCCTCTCCAAATAAATGGACTAAACAGGGAACTGTCTCACCCTTTTTTTTTTTGTCTTAACATCAGATGCTTATATCCAAAAGGGGGGGGAGTATGATCTACAGATCATTTTAGCAGAAAGCAAAAGAGTAACAATTATAAGCTTCCAGGGATCCATATGTGGGAGCTGGGCAACCAGGCTCTGCCCGTCTCACTGGACCACCTGGAACTGCACAAAGCTTGAGAAGAGTTGACCTGCTGAGCCCCTACAGGGTGACCAAGGCACCTTCTCTCTGCTCACCTTGCAGCTTCACACCTCCAGATTTATCCCATCAGCCTGAGCATGAGAAAGGCATACTCCTTGCATGTGCAATGCTTACAGATGTTAGTTAAAGGCCAGGTGGATTGGGAGGGCCCTGGGCAGCCCAAGAGAAAATATGCAGAAGGTGCTTTCCCATGAAGATAATTATAATAATGGTAGTTCTCATCAAATTGGGTCCTAACCAGCCTTCTCCTACCTCTCTATCCATACCATACCAGAAGCTTTAATACTCATCTTTCTTTTGTTTTTTAAGCTTTAATTATCCCGGCTGATACCCTTGTTTAACCTGCACTCCTGAGTTTTCTACTCTTTGGCTATATTTCCTAGGCTCTTATTAACCACATGTCTATTAGCATTGTGTGTTTCTAACTGATAAATTTCTAAACTTCCCCTTTGGGATCAAGTCCATGGTCCTCCTGCCTGTGCTTTTTCCTGGAAAGCAACCCTGATGGTACCTGACCCAGCTCAGACTGAAAGGACTTACTAAAGAATACTACCACCATCATCACCCCAGGCATTATTTTTGTATAATTTTTGAAAATGCATTTCACAGTTAGAAGGTTTAGAAAGGCAAAGTGCATTCCAGGTTTATGATCCCAGTACAAGGTTCATGATTGATTGAATAAATCTCTGATAGCCCTCTATAGGTTAAAGTAATGCTAGCTAGCATCACAGTTAAACCCTGAAACAGTTTCAGTGGCTTAACACAATGGAAGTTTAACTCTTGCTCCAAAAGCCCAGCGAAGATGTTCTTGCTTGGTGATAGCCTCCTATCTTGTAATCTTCCTCCTCTCTGGGGTCCCAGTGTTCCCTCTTTTTAAATGGCAAATAAGAAAAGAGGCAACTGAGAAGTCACAGCCCTTTATTTGGCCACATTGCAACTCATATTTCACCAGCAAATACTACTCACCTGAATGGAGTTAGGGATGGGGTGGGGTGCTGAGAACTGTTATCTCCAACTGGGCAGCTGTCCCTAGCTAGGATTCCATGCCTTAGAAAGAGAGCATGAATCTTAAGTGGCTCCAGTACTATCTTGGCCATGCCCTGCTTATTCCTTTTCAAACAAATAGCTTCTAAATAAATCATAGCTGGAGATATCATTTTAAATTTCCTAAAAAGGACTTCTGGCCGAGATGGAAGTGAAGGTAGATACACCCTGCCTCCTCACACAACCAAAAGAAGGACAACAAATTGAAAGACAAAAAATAAGCAAAACTGTCAGAAAATTGAACTGTATGGAAGTCAAACAACCAAGGAGTTAAAGAAGAAACATTCTTTCAGACTGGTAGGAGGGGTGGAAATGAGCAGCCAGGGCAGAAAGGATGCACAGCAAGGCAGTGGCTAGAGGATCCAGATGGCAAGGCAAAAGCTGGTGGAGCAGGCTGTGCACATTTGTATTTGGATAAACCAGAAAGAACAACTGGGGAGCGAGACAGACCATGCAACCCAGGGTACCAGCATGGGAAAAGAAAGCCTCAAAACCTCTGGCTGTAAAAACCTGTAGGGGTTGTAGCAGTGGGAGAACTTTCTGGCCTCACAGGAGAGTTCATTGGAGAGACCCGCAGGGTCCTACAATGTAACAAGCCCACCCACCTGGGGATCAGCACCAGAAGGGCACAATTTGCTTGAGGATATTGGGGGAAGTAACTGAAAGCCAACCGAGAGCCCAGCAAGCGTCACTGTTCCCTCTCAGATTCCTCCCCCACATACACTGCCACAATGTAGCGATGTGGGTTGCCCCACCCTGGTGAATACCAAATGCTCCACCCCTTACTATGTAACAGGTGCACAAAGACAAAAAATATGGCCCAAATGAAAGAACAGATCAAAGCTCTAGAAAAAATACAACTAAGCGATGAAGAGATAGCCAACTTATCAGATGCACAGTTCAAAACACTGGTAATCAGGATGCTCACAGAATTGGTTGACTATGGTCACAAAATAGAGGAAGAAGTGAAGGCTATGAAAAGTGAAATAAAGAAAAATGTACAGGGAACCAACAGTGAAGGGAAATAAACTGGGACTCAAATCAAAGGTTTGGAGCAAATGGAAGAAATAAACATTCAACCAGAACAGAATAAAGAAACAAGAACTCAAAAAAAATGAGGAGAGGTTTAGGAACCTCTGGGACAACTTTAAATATTCCAAAGTCCAAATCATAGGGAGGCCAAAAGGAGAAGAAGAGCAAGAAATTGAAAACTTATTTGAAAAAAATGATGAAGGAGAACTTCCCCAATCTGGCAAAGGAAATAGACTTCCAGGAAGTCTGGGAGGCTCAGAGAGTTGGACCCAAGGAGGAACACACCAAGGCACATCATAATGACATTACCCAAGATGAAAGATAAAGAGAGAATTTTTTAAAGATTTTATATATTTTATTTTTAGAGAGAGGGGAAAAGAGAGGTGAAAGACAGGGAGAGAAACATCAGTGGGTGGTTGCCTCCTGTGTGACCCCTACTAGGGACCTGGCCCAAACCCAGGCATGTGCCCTGACTGGGAATCAAACTGGTGACCCTTTGATTCACAGTCCAGCACTCAATCCATTGAGCCACACCAGCCAGGGCAAGGAGAATCTTGAAAGCAGCAAGAGAAAAGGAGACAGTTACCTACACAGGAGTTCGCATAAGACTATCAGCTGATTTCTCAAAAGAAATCTTACAGGTAAGAAGAGGCTGGAAAGAAGTATTTAAAGCCATGAAAGGCAAGGACCTACACCCAAGATTACTCTATACAGCAAAGCTTTCATTTAGAATGGAAGGGCAGGTGAAGTATTTCCCAGATAAGGTCAAGTTAAAGAAGTTCATCATCACCAAACCCATATTATATGAAATGTTAAAAGGACTTAGAAAAAAGATCAAAAATATGAATAGTAAAGTGACAACAAGGTCAGAACTATCAACAATCGAACCTAAAAAAAAAAAAACTAAGCAAACAGCTAGAACAGGAACAGATTCACAGAAATGGAGATCACGTAGAGGGTTAACAGTGGAGAGGGGGAGGGAGAGAATAGGGGAAAAGACACAGGGAATAAGAAGCATAAATGATGGTACAAATAGATAGAGGGAGGTTAAGAATATAGTATGGGGAATGAAGAAGCCAAAGAACTTATATATATATGACCCATGGACATGCAATAAGGTGGAGGAATGATGGTTGGTCGGGGTACAGGGTGGAGGGGAATGAAGGGGAGAAAAAAACTGGACAACTGTAATAGTATAATCAATAAAACATATTTTAAAAAATAATAAATTTTCTAAAAAATCAGTGAGGCAAACTTTCCTGAAAATAAGTTAGAAATAAACTTTCTTAGTATCTGACAATAAGCCCCAAATATAAAAGCCAACATGAAAAGTTTTAAGAGTTTTTCATGATGCATAAAAAACAGCACCCTCACTCTTTACTAATATTTAAATAATTGGGTACAAAAGCTGAAAGGTAAAAATTATTGAATAAAGTCCTCAAGCTCCTTCTTGACACACATTTTTCTTTTTTTTAAGATTCTATTTATTTATTTTTTAGGCAGAGGGGAAGGTAGAGAGAAAGAGATGGAGATAAACATCAATGTGTGACTACCTCTCATATGGCCCCGCACCAGCCACCCAGCCCACAACCCAGGCATGTGACCTGAACAGGAATTGAACCAGCAACCCTTTGGTTCACAGGCCAGTGCTCAATCCACTGAGCCACACCAGCCAGGGCTCTTCATCTTCTCTCTCTTTTTTTTTACAGATCCTGCCTCAGGTTTATTTGCACAAAGATGACAGGAAGACCCCAGCCCTGTGCAGACAGCAGCCCAGGGGGCATACCAACCCCTTTGTCCTCACGTCGGCAGACAGAGGCCTCTACTGTGGAGACTTCACAGGGACCTGGGTATCTTTGGGAGCCTGAAACTGAGCTGGAGCTGGAGCCTGAGCCACAACCACATCTACAGCCTAGGGCTTGGTTTGAGCCTTGGCCTTGGCCTTCGGCCAACAGAGCCCAAGACCCATGGCAATGCAGGCATGAGCATGTTTCCTGAGCTTGGTGTGAGCAATGTAAGCAAGTCAACTGAGCTTGTGGCTGCTGCCCTTTGGAATCTTGGGCTTGACCTCCTTGGGTTTGACCAGGGCCTTGATAGCCTCGTCACATGAGTTCTTGACCTTGGCACTGTTGGCCTGCATCTTCTTCAGGCCCTTCTTATGCTTCTTGGCAAAGCGCATGTTCCTCAGGAACTTGGGGTCTACTTTGTTAAAAGATTCATATCTTTCCTATCAGGGTTTCTTGATGCCATTTCTGTGCCATTTTCAGGACTGGTTGTGCATGGTGTGGTTCTCAGACTTGGCCATCTCTGCACCCAAGCCTGAAGCTCTCAAAGCACCTGGGACTGGAGGAGAAAGCACATTTTTCAAGCATGTTAAAAACATTGGTAATGAAATGATTGTTGACTCTGTGGGTTCCCTGCCACCACTGAATGTATGCCTACTTCTTCTGACAAACTGTTCTTCCAATCAGGCAAGACTGTCCTCAGCAGGGATCTGTACCTACTGGGCAGCATCTTTGATGAACATAAAGCCCAGGCCTACTCCTGGGTAGTCAGCTTGAGGAGAAGTGCCAGGATCCTGTAGACTCAAATTGGAGGAGACTCCATCCCTGTCCTCCCTGTGACTCTCTAGCCTGTGATCCTCAAACTAGACTAAGTAAATACTCTGCACCTCAACCTAACCTATGAGTGCAAAACACTAGGTCTTTCATGCAAAGATATCCCTTTATTCATGCAAGAGTGAATATAAACCACATGCCTGCTTCCCTGACCCACAAGCTCTCTTTTTCTCCATATCTAAATCTCGAAGCCAGATTTTGTTCATATTTGCCCAAGAGAATCCATTTCCATCAAACAGTGAGCCTCATGGAATCAAACAAAGATTTCCCAGGGGAGATATATTTGAAGGATTGCCCCAACAGAATTTAGCTAGAAAGTCCCCAGGAGACACTATTTTTTCTCCCAAATCTTTCTTTTCAGTCTCCAGAGATCATATTCCTCTCTTCCCTGCCACCTGCACAATCTCAGAAACAGCCTTTCATTTTCTGGCTTTGTTCTCTGCCTCAGAGATTTTTCCCAGGTTCTCTTGATTCCTCCTCTTATTCTTTCAGGGAAATTTAAGTCTCTTCTAGCTTTTCCCTCCAAACTTGTACACTCCACCCACTACGGAAAAAAAAAAAAACCCTCAGATCTGTGACAAACCTCATTAAGGCTGATGACCTCGTCTCTAGCCTCCACCCCCCTAAAAATCTTCTGCTAATAGGGCCTACGCTCCTCAGAAAGTTGTAGGATAATATATCTAATTTTCTCTTCTACTACCTACACAACATAAACCTCCTAGTATAGTTCTGCTGATTTATAGGGGACAAAGCATGTTTTAGGGCACAATAACTACAGATGCCGTTCATCTGGACCTCATCAGATATTGAATGAGGAGGAAGTACAAATTATGGACCAAGTTGAATGTAAAACATATACAGCATATTTTGACCAAAAGCTGGTCAATGTACCCATGCTTGTGAATGAAAATCACTGACTCACACTTGAAACATAAGAGTCCACAAAGGAATTCAAACCCCTGCAGTTGTGTATCTATTCTAGCTACCAGAATCAGACAAGTACAACAACATTCTATCAGATGAAGTTGTATGGTGGCACAGATTACTTTAAGAATGATTAATTTAAAAACTGGTTAATGGCTAATATAAAAATACTAAAGTCATATACATGGTAGAACTGAGAATATGAAAGACTATGATGAGGGTAGTGTGTTTGAGTCATGTTATGCAAAAAAAAAAGTAAAAGAAGATAACTTTGAAAGAAAGATGCTGCCTCATAGGACATTCACACAGGTGATTCTTAGCTCCCAAGTCTCCCTTGGATCCTACAAAGATCATAGGGTCCTAGTCCTGGGGAAGAAAGGGCACAGGAGCCAGCCTATAAAGATGTGGGCTGGGCCTGTACAACAAAGATTTCCTCAGCTATATCCTTCCAGTCTAGGGAAATTGAAGGGCAGAAGAGCAGTCTTGAGAACTGACCTCCCTGAACTGCTATAAAACCCAGCAGGAGTTTGTTGGGAATGTCCACCAGTGAGAAAAAAATAATAAAGCTGCTCCTGGGGAAGGGATAAGTTCTGTGCTACAGTAGACTTCATGAGTTTCTGAAAATGGATTGTAGGCATCTCTTCCCAACTCCACATTCTGTTCAAAGACATGTTAGTAGCTTGAAATTTGTCATAGTAGGGATATTTAAACCATGGAAGTAGGCAAATGCTACAAATCAGGGTTTGTCTCACTATGAGAGCTGTTTTACCAGCATACCATCACCTGTGGGTATGTGTTTACCTGGAGAGGAGATGGGCCTCCCCAGTACAAGCCCCTTTGAATGCATAGCACCCACCCACCCACTACCTGGAGTGAACATCTTCTATTGATTTATTCTGCCTCTGCTGCTCCCCTATTTGACTTCCTTTCAGTAATAACACCCCCTATTCTTTTCCTTGATCCTGATTATTTATAAATTCCTGTTTTATTCCATAGATTTTCATTAGGCCCACTCATTCTATATATCAAGGCAAGTGGTACATAACTATATAAACTAAATCCAAACTGACTGCTACATCAGAGCATTTTACTGAAGAACAAGAAAAGTTATGGTTTCACCAACCCCCCATCTCTTTTATCAGAATAGGTTACAGCTACTGAGCACGTACTAAGTGCAGGTGCTTTAAATGGAATTTTTCTCTCAATCTTCGCATCCACTCTAGGAGCTGAGATGCTAAGCATCCACTCTATTATCACCCCTTTAGCTTGGGGACACTGAGACTCAAACAGTCTTCTAAGTGAATAGTTAAAGAACACACCGAGCCAGATCTGGAGTCAGAATTTAAACCCAGGGCTGCATCACTCTGAATCCCATGTTCATAATTACTTTGTTGCTCTGCTCTCAACTCATCTATCAGGCACCATGGTAAGAGCACTGTGAGGGAAGGTAGAAAGTGCTTGGAGACCTACATACTTCTTTGCCCAGCCTCAGTCTCATTATACTTCAGACAGTGTGTAGTGAGAGTGCTGAGGGAAAAAGCTAGCTGACGCGTGGGATTGCCAAGCAACAGCTTATGAAACGAACTCAAACCATGGCAACCAAACACTGCAGACCCAGCAATAGCCTCATTTCATTTACAAGAGTACGAGGAGGGCTTTGTCAACAACCAATGAGATATTGTAAATGAGAAGAGTACAGGCTACACATGCACAAGGAATTATCATGATCAGAATCACCATTATTTTTAAATCCCACAATACCAAATAATATATGAAAAACATTCCTTCAAAAATAAAGGATTAAATACATCATTGTGTAACATATAAACTATGTACACATACATTTTTTAAAAATGTGTATCTCTGCTATCCAAACTTTTAACCAATTGCTCTTTATGTAATAGAGCCATTCATTTGGGGGTAATAAGGGAGGCTGACACATGAATGCCCTTCATTTAAAAATCAATTTATTTATAAAGAACCTTCTAATTAATTCCTCACAATAACCCTGTGTACTCAGTATTGTTTTTCCCACTCCAAGGGATTGGGAAATGAGTGTTCATAGCATACACAGTTAATAAAGCACAGATCCAGAATGCCTTCCTGCAAAAATGTCATAAGTCTGTGAACCCCCTCAGAATCTGATCACATCTACAGCCACTCTCCCTCGAAAAATGCACAAAAAACAACTTGTACATTATAGTTTGCCTGTATAGGCATCCCTCATTTTATTTTGCTTTGTTGTGCTTCACAGGTGCTGTATTTTTTTTTTTTTTTTTTTTTTTTTTTACAAATTGAAGGTGAAACACTCTACCAGTAAAAAAAAAAAAAAATTACACATAGTCTTATCGTGGTGGCCTGGAACCAAACCCACAATATCTCCGAAATGTGCCTGTGATTCAATGGGTTCCTCTTCATGTACATCCATGCAACCCAGAAGGGGGAACAATATTTGCTTTTAACCATGATACACGGTGCTTTCAGGCCATTAAGCATCCCCCAAATTCAGAGAATTTTTAAGGTAGAAAACATGGAGGGTTAATAGTTTCAGGCAGAAGAGATTGGACATCACTGAGATGTTAATCATTTTAACCTGCCCCAATTTTAGCCCCTCAAAATTCCACCCTGAAGTCGTCCTTTGTTCACTCCCTTAGACAGGCATGCATCCACCAGAAATACTGGAGGGATGAGGATATTTCTCAGTGAACAGCTGACCCCAGAGCAAGAGGCTGGAGGGAGAATACGTGGAGTGTTTGTTTTTAAGGCTCAATGGGGTCTGAAATGAAGGTTGGAATCCCCTGTCCTTGAATGTCATCAGCATCTTTTGGCCTTCCTTTCAGCCTCCCCCCCTTCAGTCTGTGGGAGCTTTATCTAGTCTTCGATGACTGGAAATCTTTTGTACAGACCACATATTTATCTATTTCTCAGTATTCAAAAAACTTAAGCTGCTACAATTTAAAAAGCCTTTCTTTTAGTCCTGTTTTCTCTGTGTAAATTTTCTGAAGTCTCTTCTGAAACAAAATAGCTGATCTTGGGCTCTTTGATTCTATTTGCATTTCTGCAAAATATCTCTACCCTGGGACAGAAACCTTGGACCTGCTGTGTCTGAGGCAGGGCCAGGAGTACAAGGGCAAGCTGGAGCTGGGGGTGAAAAACAAAAGTTAATAATTCACAATGTCAAACTTTAACAAAAAGAAGGAGAAATAAGGTTTTCAATAAAGAGATAAGGGTTCCAGAGGGGGGAAAAACAAATTAGATATAAAAATTGAGCTTCTGCCTCCTATTTCTCCCCCAAGAGGAATCTCCATGTGGAAATAGGAGATTTTAATCTTGGTTTTGTTCCCACTGGATGTTCCATCTCCTAGCACACTAGTCATTATGATCTGGAAGGTATGGTCTTACCCATGTGTTATGTGCATTGTCTCATTTAAATCTGTATGATACTGGTGTTATACCTCTGAGGAGATGAGAAATGAGAATGAGAATAAGTAACTTGCTCTTACTTTCTGCCAAGCCTAGTGCTAATAATCACCATGACCTAACAGTTTCTGTGTCCTTGGTTCCTATCAGGGTTGAAAGTTGGGGGAGAGGACTTCCAGCCAAGATGGAGGTGTAGGTGGACACACTGTGCCTCCTCTCACAACCAAAATTAAGGACAACAAAAACTTAGAACAAAAAAAAAACAGAACAAATAGAAAATTGAATTGTACAGAAGTCCGACAATGATTCACCCAGACCAGTAAGAGGGGCAGAGTTGGCGGCCCGTGGAGAGGGATTGCAGCAGGAAAAATAGTGGCTAGTGGTCCTGGATGTGCAGGCAGTGGTTGGCACACCCCAAGTGCATAGGCAGCAGTTACTGGGCATGGGGAGGCAATGAGCAGACCCAGAGAGGTGCACAAGGTGGCTGACCATAGTCACGCATTTGCACAAAGATAAACCAGGCAAAAACAGGCAGCAAGACATACTGCACAACCCAGAGCCCCAGCACCAGGAAGTAAAGCCTAAAAGCACCAATTGAAAACATGTGGGGGTTGAAGTACAGGGAGAGACTCCCAGCCTCATAGAGGTGACTGAAATCTGAGAGAGAGCAGAGCAAGGGCCATTGTTCCCTCTCGGACCCCGCCCCCACATACAGCATCACAACTCTGAGACTGGGTTGCCCTGCCCTGGTGAACACCTAAGTCTCCACCCCTCATATGTAACAGGTGTGACTAGACCAAAAAAAAAAAAAAGAAAAAATGGCTCAAACGAAAGAACAAATCAAAGCACCAAAGCCAATACTTTTAAGTGACCAAGAGATAGCCAATCTATCAGATGCACAGTCCAAAGTACTGGTGGTCAGGATGCTCACAGAATTGGTTGATTTTGGTCTCAAATTAGATGAACAAATGAAGGCTACACTAATTGAAATGAAGGAAAATGCACAGGGAACCAATAGTGATGGGAAAAAAACTGGGACTCAAATCAACAGAGTGGACCAGAAGGAAGAAAGAAATAAGCAAACAGAAAAGAATGAGGAAAGAATTCAAAAAAAAATGAGGAGAGGCTTAGGAACCTCTAGGGCATATTTAAACATCCCAACATCCGAATTATAGGGGTACCAGAAGGGGAAGAGGAAGAGCAACAAGTAGAAAAGTTATCTGAACAAATAATAAAGGAGAACTTCCCCAATCTGACAAAGGAAATAGACTTCCAGGATGTCCAGGAAGCTCAGAGAGTCCCAAAGAAATTGGACCCAAGGAGAAACACACCAAGACACATTATAATTACATTAGCCAAGATTAAAATGAAGGAGAGAATTCTAGAAGCAGCTAGAGATAAGGGGACAGTCACTTACAAAGGAGATCCCATCAGACTGTCAGCTGATTTCTCAAAAGAGACCTTACAGGCAAGAAGGGGCTGGAAAGAAGTATTCCAAGTCATGAAAGGCAAGGACCTACATCCAAGATTGCTTTATCCAGCAAAGCTGTCATTTAGAATGGAAGGGAAGATAAAGTGCTTCTCAGATAAGGTCAAGTTCAAGGAGTTCATCATCACCAAGCCCTTATTATATGAAATGTTAAAGGGACTTATCTAAGAAAAAGAAGATAAAAAATATGAACAGTAAAAAGACAGCTAACTCACAGATATTAACAACCACACCTAAAAGAAAAGCAAACTAAGCAACCCACTAGAATAGGAACAGAACCACAGAAATGAAGATCACATGGAGTGATCACATGGAGATCAGGGGAGTGGGAGGAGGAGAGGGGGGAAGGTACAGAGAACAAGTAGCATAGACGGTAGATAGAAAACAGACAGGGGAAGGGCAAGAATAGTGTGGGAAATGTAGAAGCTAAAGAACTTATGACACATGGACATGAACTAAAGAGGGAAATGTGGGTGGGTGGGGGTGTGCATGGTGGAGGGGAATGATGAGGGGGAAATGGGACAACTGTAATAAAATAATCAATAAAATATATTTTTAAAAAATAAAGAAAGTTGGGGGAGACAGCCCTGTGCAGCCCTGATATTAGAGTGTGTCTGGAGCATAAGGGCCTCTTTGTGGGCTGGGCCCTGGGTCCAGTTGTGTATGAAGTCCAAGACATTACAAGCACAATATGGCCACATGCTATTGGAATCATGATGTCATCTTTAGATATGCATGACTGTGAAGAAAATGATTAATATATCATACCTGGGGCTGTTGTGTTTAGAAAGTCCTGGTTTTGAGGTTGGCCCTTTTCTCTCATCTGGGAACTTGGCACTTTCAGGCACAGTACTGGCTACATAAAGATGTCCACATTCTAATACCTGGACTCTATGAATATGTTACTTTACATGGCAAAAAGGATTTTGCATGTGCAATTAAGGTTAAGGACTTTGAGATGAGATTATTCTGGATTATCTGAGTATAATGTAATCATATGAGTCCTTAAAAATGAAGAACCTTTGCCCTGGCCAGGTGCCTCAGTTGGTTGAGCATCATCCCATGCCCCAAAAGGTTGTGGGTTTAATTCTGGTCAGGGCATATATCTAGGTTGCAAGTTCGATCCCCAGTCAGGGTGTGTGTGAGAGGCAACACATCAATGTTTCTCTCTGACATTGATGTTTGTCTCTCTCTCCCTCCCTTCCTTTCTCTCTAAAAATCAATAAACATATCCTCAGGTAAGGACTAAAAAAAATGAAGAACCTTTCCCAATCATGGCCAGAGAGATGAGACAGTGGAAGAGGGGCCAGAAAGATGAGACTTGAGAAAGAGTCAACTAACTGTTCTGACTTTGAAGATGGAGGAAGGGGGTCACAAACCAAGGAATGTGCTGGCCTCTGGAAGGTGGAGACAAACCTCAGTTTATGGCCTGCAAGAGAACAGGGACCTCTTAACTGAACTCTGCTAACAACTTGAATGAGCAGGAAACATATCTTCCCTTGGAGCCTCAACAAAAGTAATGCAGCCCTGTTGACACCTGAATTTTAGCCTGGTTACACCTGCACTGGACTTCTGACTTATATAACTGTGAGATAATAAATTTGTATAATTGAAGCCTCTAACTTTGTGATAATTTATCATAGCAGTGGTAGAAAAGTAATATAGCACTTGACCTGTTCCCTAATTGATAAGGATGGTTCACTATACTGAACTTGTGTGTACAAAGTCATTTATGCTGAATACCTGTTTTCCTTCTGAGAATTTGGAATTTTGGTATGTGCTAGGTAGAGGGTTCCTAGTCACCATCCCTCAGAGATCAGGCACTGAAATAGCTCCCTGGGGCAAAAACATTGTCCACATATTGTGCATTTTTACTGTCAGAAAAAAGTGTGCTTTGTGTACCCCATCATGGGAGGGTAAGCATAAGGAAGCCTGTGGGTGCATTTCTCCAGACCCCTCCTGTGTCTTTTATTCCTTGCTGATATTATCACATATCCTGTTGCTGTAATAAACTTTAGCCATGAATACAATCATATATTGACTCCCATGAGTCCCAGTGAATTCACTGAATATGTGTGTGGTCTTGGAGACCTGTGAAATGATGAGGGATGACAGGCCACATTTCAAGTGGTGAGAGTAAGTTCCAAAGTGCTTCAGTTGATGTGATCTAAAGGCAGGTCTTCACCTTCCATGTCTCAGGTAACTGTAGAGGCATGGGTCCTTGTACCACTAGCTTCCTTGTTGCTGAGCAACGGTGGTGTCTTTCCAGAGCAGAATTTGTGAGGGGCTGTCCAAACAGGAATTGCCATTATCCATCACAACAGAGGCACGCTGCTCCCTCTGGTGGTCTGTGCCTTTCAACAGTTGCCTCTGGAAATGGGGACCTGGCATTCAATGATGGATAAAGCAAATGTTGAAGACAGTGGCTGAGCCTACCGCTAGATGTAGAAGTTCTATTCCAAAAGGCCTTCGGATGCAGAAATCTTAAACAATTTCAGCGTCAGAATACTACATGTATTCCTCCAGGAAATATGTCCTGAGCACAGAATTTTTTCAAGAAAGTATCTGGTTGGACAGTAAACTCCATAGGCACACCATTGATTGTCCCTCCCCTCTGAATGGAGATGATGAATGTGTGCTCAGACAGAACCCCTCTGGAGGGGAGTTAGGAAACCTACATGATCTTGTACTTTGGTATGAGTAGAACTACCTCTATTTTGATCTCCCTTATACAATAAAACATCCTCAAAACAGCATCTCTTAGGCTTCTCCTGATATTAGGGGCCCTAAGTCTCAGTGAAAATTTACAACTACATAAGGGAAGGTAGCAAGCTTAATTTCTTTCTTAATTCCATCATTCCTTCATTCATGTATTGACGCACCAAACTAGCTGCTGGGAAACCAGTCAGACATGGTCTACTTTTATTTTTTAAAAATTTATTTTAATTGTTGTTCTTGTACAATTTTCTGTCTTTTACTCCCATCCCAGCCCACTGCTCCAGCCATCCCCACCTCCCTCCCATTTCCACCCCGCCTAGTTTTTGTCCATGTGTCCTTTATACTTGTTGCTCTAAACCCTTCCCCTTTACCCCTGAAATTCCCTCCCCTCTCCCCTCCGGTGACTGTCAGCATGTTCTCAACTTCAGTGTCTTTGGTTATATTATGCTTGTTTGTTTGTTTGTTTTGTTGATTAGGTTCCTTTTAAAGGTGAGATCATATGCTATTTGTCTTTCACCACCTGGCTTATTTCACTTAGCATAATTCTCTCCAGTTCCATCCATGCTGTCTTGAAGGGTAGGAGCTCATTTTTTTCTTTCTGCTGCATAGAATTCCATTGTGTAAATGTACCAAAGTTTCTTGATCCATTCATTTACTGATGGGCACCTAGGTTGCTTCCAACAATTGGCTATTGTAAATTGTGCTGCTATGAACATTGGGATGCATAGATTCTTTTGGATTGGTGTTTCAGGGTTCTTAGGATATAATCCTAGCAGTGGAATTGCTGGGTCCAAAGGTAGATCCATTTTTAGTTTTCTTAGAAAATTCCGTACTGCTTTCCATAGTGGTTGTACCAGTCTGCAATCCCACCAACAGTGCACTAGGGTCCCCTTTTCTCCACAACCTCTCCAACACTTGTTGTTTGTTGCTTTATTTATGATGGCCATTCTGACTGGTGTGAAGCGGTATCTCATTGTGGTTTTAATTTGCATCTCTCTGATAGCAAGCAATATTGAGCATCTTTTCATGTGTCTCTGGATTCTCTGTATGTCCTCCTTGGAGAGGTGTCTGTTCAAGTCCTTTGCCCATTTTTTAATTGGGTTGCTTGTCTTCTTAGAGTGGAGTCATGTAAGTTCTTTATATATGTTGGAGATTAAACCCTTGTCTGAGGTATCATTGGCAAATATATTTTCCCATACAGTTGGTTTTCTTTTTATTTTAATACTGTTTTCTTTAGCTGTGCAGAAGCTTTTTATTTTGATGAGATCCCATTTATTTATTCTTTCCTTTATGTCCCTTGCTTTAGGGGACATATCAGTAAAAATGTTGCTGCGTGAAATACCTGAGATTTTCCTGCCTATGTTGTCCTCTAGGACTTTAATGGTGTCACAGCTTATATTTAAATCTTTTATCCACCTTGAGTTTATTCTTGTGTATGGTGTAAGCTGGTGCTCAAGTTTCATTTTTTTGCATGTAGCTGTCCAGTTCTCCCAACACCACTTGTTGAAGAGGCTACTTTTGCTCCATTTTATGCTGCTGCCTCCTTTCTCGAATATTAATTGACCATAGAGAATTGGGTTTGTTTCTGGGCTCTCTGCTCTATTCCACTGGTCCATGTGCCTGTTTTTGTGCCAGTACCAGGCTGTTTTGATTACAATGGCCTTATAATATAGTTTGGTGTCAGGTATTGTGATCCCTCCTACTTGGCTCTTCTTTCTCAAAATTGCTGCAGCTATTCGAGGTTGTTTATGATTCCATATAAATTTTTGAAGTATTTGTTCTATATCTGTGAAATATGCCATTGGTGCTTTGATAGGTATTGCATTGAATCTGTAAATTGCTTTGGGTAGTATGGACATTTTAATGATGTTAATTCTTCCAATCCATGAACACAGTATATGTTTCCATTTGTTTGTGTCTTCCTTGATTTCTTTCTTCAGCATTGTGTAGTTTTCTGAGTATAGATGTTTTACTTCCTTGGTTAGGTTTATTCCTAGGTATTTTATTTTTCTTTTTGCTATATCAAATGGGATTTTTTCCTTGACTTCTGTTTCTGCTCTTTGGTTGTTGGTATACAAAAATGCCTTTGATTTCTGGATATTGACTTTGTATCCTACTGTTTGGCCAAATTCATTTATTAGGTCAAGCAGCTTTTTGGCTGAGCCTATAGGATTTTCTATGTACACTATCATGTCATCTGCAAACAATGATAGCTTTGTTTCCTCCTTTCCAATTTGGATGCCTTTTATTTCCATTTCTTTTCTAATCGCTGTGGCCAATACTTCCAATACTATATTGAATAGAAGTGGTGAAAGTGGGCAATCTTGTCTTGTTCCTGATCTTAGTAGAAAAGATTTAATTTTTTTCCCATTGAGGATGATGTTAGCTGTAGGTCTCTCATATATGGCCTTGATTATGTTGAGAAATGCTCCCTCTATTCCCACTTTGCTGAGTGTTTTTATCATAAATGGGTGCTGTACCTTATCAAATGCTTTTTCTGCATCTGTTGATATGATCATGTGATTTTTGTCTTTGCTTTTGTTTATGTGATGTATTACATTTACTGATTTGTGAATGTTGAACCAACCTTGCATCCCTGGGATGAATCCCACTTAGTCATGGTGTATGATCTTTTTAATGTATTGTTGGATGCGGTTTGCCAATATTTTGTTGAGAATTTTAGTATCTGTGTTCATAAGCGATATTGGCCTGAAGTTTTCTTTCTTTGTTGTGTCTTTATCTTGTTTGGGGATTAGGATAATGCTGGCTTCATAAAAAGAGTTTGGGAGTTTTCCATCTTCTTGGATTTTTTGGAATAGTCTGTGAATGATAGGGGTTAGCTCTTCCTTAAATGCTTTGTAGAATTCTCCTGTGAAAGCATCCGGTCCTGGGCTTTTGTGTGTTGGGAGTTTTTTGATTGCTGCTTCTATTTCATCTGCTGTTATTGGTCTGTTCAGGCTTTCTGTTTCTTCTTCATTGAATTTTGGGAGATTATATTTTTCTAGAAACTTGTCCATTTCACCTAGGTTTTCAAATTTCTTGGCATACAGTTCTTCACACTAATTTCTTACAATCCTCTGTATTTCTGTGGTGTCAATTGTAATCTCTCCTCTTTCATTTCTGATTGTGTTTATTTGGGTCCTCTCTCTTTTTTTCTTGATGAGCCTGCTTAAAGGCTTGTCAATTTTGTTTATCTTTTCAAAGAACCAGCTCCTGGATTCGTTGATCCTTAGAATTGTGCTTTTAGTCTCTATGTCATTTAATTCTGCTCTGATCTTAGTTATTTCCTTCCTTCTACTTGCTCTGGGCTGTCTTTGTTGTTGTTCCTCGAGTTCTTGTAGTTGTAGGGTTAAGTTGTTTGATTGAAATGTTTCTATCTTTTTTAGGTAGGCCTGTATTGCTATGAACTTCCCTCTGAGGACTGCCTTTGCTGTGTCCCATAAGTTTTGGGTCATTGTGAGTTCATTTTCATTTGTTTCCAGAAACTTTTTGATTTCTTCCCTAATTTCATTCTTGACATTGTTTAATAGCATGCTATTCAATCTCTATGATTTTGAGGATTTGGGGTTTTTCCCCTTGGGGTTCATTTCTAGTTTCAGTCCCTTGTGGTCAGAGAAAATGCTTGGTATGATTTCAATTTTCTTGAATTTGTTGAGGGTTGTTTTGTGTCTATCATTTGGTCTATCTTTGAAAATGTTCCATGTGCATTAGAAAAGAATGTGTATTTAGATTCTTTGGGATGAAGGGCTCTATATATATATCAGTTAAGTCCATTTCGTCCAGAATGTTGTTCAATGCCACAATATCTTTGTTGATTTTTTGTTTGGAAGATCTGTCCATTTTTGACAATGGAGTGTTAAAATCCCCTACTATAATTGTGTTGCTGTCGATATCTTTCTTGAAGTCCTCTAAGATTTTCTTTACGTATTTAGGTGCTCCTATGTTGGGTGCATATATATTTACAATGCTCATGTCTTCTTGCTGGATTCTTCCCTTGAGTATTATGAAGTAACCTTCTAGGTCTCTCTTTATGGCTCTTCTTTTGAAGTCTATTTTATCTGATATGAGTATTGCTACCCCGGCTCTTTTTTCCTGTCCATTTGCTTGGAAAATTTGTTTCCAGCCCTTTGCTTGGAGTCTGTGTAGGTCTTTTGTCCTGAGGTGGGTCTCTTGTAGGCAGCATATGTGTGGGTCATGCTTTCTTATCCATTCAGCTATTCTATGCCTTTTGATTGGAGCATTTAATCCATTTACATTTAAGGTTATTATTGATAGGTACTAATTCATTGCCATTTTTGTACCTATGTTCCTCTTTCTCTCTCTCCCTTTTCCTTCCTTTCCTTAAAACAGTACCTTCAGCATCTCTTGCAGAACTGGTTTGGTAGAGGTGTATTCTTTGAGACTTCTTTTGTCTGGGAAGCTCCTTATTTGGCCTTCTATCTTGATTGAAAGCCTTGCTGGGTAAAGTAGTTTTGGCTGCCAGCCTTTGGTTCTCATTACTTGGAATATTTCTTGCCATTGTCTTCTATCTTGGAGTGTTTCTATTGAGAAGTCAGCTGCTAGCCTTATTGGGGCTCCCTTGTATGTTACTTCCTTTTTCTCCCTTGCTGCCTTTAAGATTCTCTCTTTGTCTTGGAATTTTGCCATTTTAATTATGATGTGTCTTGAAGTGGGCCTCTTTGGATTCCTCTTGATTGGGACTCTCTGTGTTTCCTGGATTTGTGTGACTTTTTCTCTCATCAAATTAGGGAAGTTTTCCATCATTACTTTTTCAAATAGGTTTTCTATCCCTTGCTCTTCTTCTTCTCCTTCTGGTATCCCTGTTATACAGATATTATTATGTTTCATATTGTCTTGCATTTCTCTTAATCCCTCTTCATTCTTTCTGATCCTCTTTTCCTTTTCTTGCTCTTTCTGGGTGTTTTTTTCTACTTTGTCCTCCAACTCACTGATGCGATCTTCTGCTTCATCAGTTCTGCTTTTCACTCCTTCCACTGTGTTCTTCAGTTCAGAAATTGTACTCTTCATTTCCTCTTGGCCCTTGTTGATAGTTTCTATTTCCTTTTTCATGTTGATATAGTTTGCAGTGAGTTCATTGTAGCTTCCCTGTAGTTTCTGGTAGTTCATTGAGAGCTCATGGAGCTTCCTGACAAGCATTGTTTTGAACTCAATATCTGACAGTTGAGCTACCTCTGTTTCATTTAGCATTCTTTCTGGGGCTTCCTCCTTTCCTTTCATGTGGGGATTATTTCTTTGTCTTCCCATTGTTTTTGAGGTTCTTCTTATTAGCCTTAGCTTCTTAAATTGGTCTGTTCTTGTTCCCTGGGTTTATGTTGTGAACTTCTGTGGTAGAATACCTGTGATATTCAGCAGTGCTGTCTCCTTCAAGTATCCTGGTGTTCACAGGTTCCACTGTCTTACCTGTTGAAATGCCCCCTCCTTGGGACCAACTTTGGTTTTTTCACAGTTCCAGGGTTGTTTTTTTGTTGTTGTTTTGTTTTGTTTTGTTTTTGTCTTACTCGTGAGTATTTAAAAAGAGAAAAGAGGAAAAAATGGAAAGAGAGGAAAGAAGAGAAGAAAGAATAAAAGGAAGAAGAGATAAAATTGGAAAGAAAGGAAGAAGGAATAAGATAAGAAAGAAGATACAAGAAGCAAAGGGCGTTGAGGGGTAAAAAAAGATAAAAATAATGAAAAAATAATAGAAAAAAATTAAAATTTAAAAAGCGAAAAAAAGCAAAAATAGAAAAAACAACAAGAAAAAAGAAAACAATGAAAATTTAAAAAAAAAAAACAAACTACCCTTGCTGTTTTCAGTCTTACCGAGCTGGTGTTTCTGGTCTTGCTGGCTGCAATGGCCTAGGGGTGACAGTATCACTTTTCTCCCTGTTCAGCGCTCAGCTATCTTTGTGCTACTATCCTCAGAGCTAGCCCTGGGCCTCTCTGACCAGGGCCTCAGGTGTACGTTCTGTGGAAGTGTGTGCCTATCCCAGTTGCACGCAGGTGCCTATGATCTCACAGCCACCTGCGGTCACACACAGGCACCAATCCTCACGCAATCATCCCCAATGGTGGGCTTGGACAGTTGCGTGAGTTCAGGTGTGCAGCCATTCCAATGGCGCCAGGAGCCAAAGGTCCCGCAAGCTCAGGTGTGTGGCTGTCCCAATGGTGCCATTGTTGGCACCATCAGGCAAGCTCCGGTGTGCAGTCCTCCCCGTGATATGCGTGGATGTTCACACCCCCAGCTTGTCTGCCACTGAGACCCCAACTCCTCTCTGTGAGATTTCAAGCAACTGGGTTTATCCCAGTGCAGCTAAAACTTTGTTTGGCTGGGGAGGGAGCGATTGACCCAGCTCCCTCCCTAATCTTGTGGTGAGCCTGGCGCGCGCCAGCTGGGGCCTCAGACCCGGCCCTGGTGTCCACGCTGCCCCTTAGGCTCTTTATTGTTCTGAAGTACTCTCCTTACCGTCTGGTTTTTCAATGTCCATTACAATTTTTGATCTCCTGTTTTCAAATATGCTGTGTTTCTGATGGCTGTTTGCTCTGTTCCGATGTAAATTGGCCAGGATTTTCTCCCGTGTGTAGGGGGAAGTGATATATGCTCCTTCCTACCACGCCACCATCTTCCATCTGACATGGTCTATTTTTAGAGAGACAGGAAGTGAGGGAGAGAAACATCAATGTGTGGTTGCCTCTCACATGCCCCCTACTGGGAACCTGGCTCAAAACCCAGACATGAGCCCTGACTGGGAATTGAACTGGCCACCCTTTTGTTTGCAGGCCAGTGTTCAATCCACTGAGCCACACATGCCAGGGCATATCCAGCCTCTTCTGAATAACCTTTCTAAATTTGGGGAATGTCCGAGTTATGGACTGCCTCCCTAAGGTGGACACCAGAACTCAGCCTAGGTGAGGGGTATAATCCCTAAGCTCCATCGGTCATGGTCCTCATCAAGACTTTGGGTCAGGAGACAGAAATAGAAGACAATTGTCCAGTGGAACCCATGCCTGGTAAAAATGGTAGAGTATGGCCAAGCAATACCAAGTTTTCACAGGTACCTTTATTAGGTGTCCTAATGGAACAGTCATGGGTTCAGCCTCAACAGCAGTTGTTCCCAGTGAAAGTGTGATTGCACCAACTTGTGGGTGCCTAGACCCCAAGTGAGATTTTCTCAACTGTTGGAGATATCCTTGTTGGATTTTTTAAAAAGTGGCTATCCTTAATAGCCACTTTTTAAAAAATCCCTTTTCTACTTAAAGAAGCTAGAATGGATTCTGTGCTTGCAACTGAGAAGCCTGATGGATAAAGAGAGACCCTAAGATAAACAGGAAGTAGTCAATGTGCTCTTTCTCATTGACACTTTCGGGGATGGGTATCTGTATCTGGAAGCAAAGATTATTAGAGTAGAGGGCTATAAGTCTTATCTAGCTACCTATTTATAAAGTTATTTATGTATGTGTTTATACTCTTTTTTAAATTATATTTCATTGATTATGCTATTACAGTTATCCCAATGTTTATCCCTTTACTCCCACCACCCAGCAACCATCATGCCATCAGACTATCCCAATATCATTGTTCATGTCCATGGACCATGTGTATAAGTTCCTTGGCTACTTCATTTCCTATACTGTACTTTACAGCCCTATGGCTACTCTGTAACTATCTATTCTCCCACACCCACCTCCCATCTGGCAACCATCAAAACCTTCTTCATATCCACAATTCTGTCTCTGTTCTTCTTATTTGCTTAGTTTGTTTTTTGAGATTCAATTGTTAATAGACATGTATTTATTGCCATTTTATTGTTCACAGTTTTGATCTTCTTATTCTAAAATAAGTCCCTTTAACATTTCATATCTTAATGGTTTGGTGACGATGAACTTTGTTAGTTTTTTCTTGTCTGGGAATTTATCTGTCATTCAATTCTTTTTTAAGTTAAATATCTTATTGTTGTTTTATTACATTGTCCCATTTTTCCAAGGTTGCTGTCCTCAACCCTGCTCATCCCCTGCTCCCACAGTCAATCCCCACCCTGTGGCCCATGTCCATGGGACATTCATACCTGTTTCTTAACTAAACCCTTCCCCTTCATTCCACCATTATCCCCTCCCCACCTCCCCTCTGGTCACTGTCAGTCTGTTCCTTCTTTCCAAGCCTCTGGTCCTATTTTGCTCATTTGTTTGGCTTATTAGGGTCCTCTTATGGTGAGATCATATGGTATTTGTCTTTTGCCACCTGGCTTATTTCACTTGGCATAATATTCTCCAGTTTATCCATGCTGTCACAAAAGGTAGGAGTTCTTTCCTTCTGCTGCATAGTATTCCATTGTATAAATGTACC
The DNA here is from genome assembly GCA_004027475.1 of Anoura caudifer. Taxonomy (NCBI): domain Eukaryota; kingdom Metazoa; phylum Chordata; class Mammalia; order Chiroptera; family Phyllostomidae; genus Anoura; species Anoura caudifer. The sequence continues at coordinate 28,928 of PVKU01010273.1, forward strand.
ACTGTTTTTTGATCCACTCATTTACTGATAGGCACTTAGGCTGTTTCCAGCACTTGGCTATTGTAAATAAGGCTGCTTTGAACACAGAGCTGCATAGGTTCTTTTGAATTGGTGTTTCAGGATTCTTAGGGTATAATCCCAGCAGTGGAATCACTGGGTCAAAAGGCAATTCCATTTTTAGTTTTTTAAGGAAATTCCATACTGCTTTCCTCAGTGATTGCACCAGTCTGCATTCCTACCAACAGTGCACTAGGGTTTATTTTCTCCACATCCTTTCCAGCACTTGTTGTTTGTTGATTTGTTAATGATGGCCATTCTGACTAGTGTGAGATGATATCACATTGTGGTTTTAATTTCTCAGATGGCTAGTGATGCTGAGCATCTTTTCATATGTCTCTGGGCCATCTGCATGTCCTCATTGGAGAAGTGTCTATTCAGGCCCTAAGCCCATTTTTAATTGAATTGTTTGTGTTCCTGCTGTTGAGTCATATGAGTTCTTTACATATTTTGGAGATCAAACCCTTGTCCAAGGTATCAATATGGCTGGATCTGTGTTCATTTTGATTATGCTTTAACTAAGGAGGTAAAAGATTTGTAATCAGAAAACTGAAGAAAGAAGTTAATGAAGGTACAAATAAATGAAAGCATATACTGTGTCCATGGATTGGAAGAAATAACATCATTAAAATGTCCATACTACTCAAATAAATCTATAGATTCAACACAATCCATATGAAAACACCAATGGCATATACACAGATCTAGAACAAATATTTCAAAAACTTACATGGAACAAAAAATGACCCTGAATAGCCTCAGCAACCTCAAGAAAGAACAAAGTAAGAGGGATCACAATACCTGATATCAAACTATATTACAAGGCCACTGTAATCAAAAGAGTCTGGTACTGGCATAAGAACAGACACATTGACTAACAGAACAGAATAAAGAGCCCAGAAATAAACCCATGTCTCTACAGCCAATCAACATTTGACAAAGAGGGCAGGAGCATAAAATGGAGTAAAAATAGCCTCTTCAACAAATGATGTTGGGAGAGCTGGACAAGTGCATGCAAAAAAAAATGAAATTAGACTACCAACTTACACCATAAACCAGAATAAACTCAACATGAATAAAAGACTTAAATATAAGCCATGACACCATAAAAGTCCTAGAAGAGAACATAAACAGTAAAATTTCAGATATCCAATGCAGCAATATTACTACCAATATATCTCCTAGGGCATGGGAAATAAAGGGAAAAATAAACAAATGGGACTACATCAAATTAAAAACTTTCCACCCTTCAATTCTAAATCATAGCTTTGCTGGGTAGAGCAACCTTGGCTGCAGGCCCCTGCTTTTCATGACTTCGAATATTTCTTCCCAATCCCTTCCAGCTTCAAAAGTTTCTATGAGAAATCAGCTGATAGTCTTATGGGAACTCCCCTTTAGATAACTATCTGCCTTTCTCTTGCTACTTTTAAGATTCTTTCTTTATGTTTAACCTTTGGCATTTTAATTATGATGTGCTTTTAGTTGGCCTTTTTGCATCCATCTTGTTTGGGACTCTCTATGCTTCCTGGACTTGCATGTCTATTCCCTTCATCAAATTAGGTAGGTTTTCTTTCATTGTTTTTTCAAATAGATTTCCAATTTCTTGTTCTTTCTCTTCTCCTTCTGGTACCCCAATGATGCTAATGATGCACCACTTGAAGTTGTCCCAGAGGCTGCTTATACTATCCTCATTTGGGGGGATTCTTTTTTCTTCTGTTGTTCTGGTTGGTTGTTTTTTGTTTCCTTATGTTCCAAGGCATTGATTTGATTCTTGGCTTCATCCACTCTACTGCTGTTTCCCTGTAAATTGTTCTTTATTTCAATTAGTGTATCTTTCATTTCTGACTGGATCTTTTTAATGTTGTTGAGGTCCTCACTAACTTCCTTGAGCATCCTTATAACCAGTGTTTTGAACTCTGCATCTGAAAGATTGCTTATCTCCACTTTCTTTAGTTCTTTTTCTGGAGTTTTGATATGTCCTTTCATTTGGGCCATGTTTCTTTGTCTCCTCATTTTACCAGCCTCCCTGTGTTTGTTTCTGTGTATTAGGCAGAGCTCCCCATCTTGGCAGCATGGCCTAATGTAGTAGATTCCTGTAGCATCCGGTGGCACAGCCTCCCCTGTAACCAAAGCTGGGTACTCGTGCTGTGCTCTTTATGTGGGATGACTACATCCACCTCTTATAGTTGAGCTTTGACTGCTGTTGGCACATCACTGGGAGGGATTTACCCAGGCCAGTCAACTGCAATGACTGGCTGTGACCACTGAACCTTTGTGCTCTATGGAGGATCAGTTATGCAGGGGCAGGTGGTTTTGCTGAGATATGGTCTGTAGCTGTCCACTGAGTGCACAAGTCCTGGGATTTCCCAGGTGGTGCAGGTCAAGTTCAGCCCCCACCTGTGTTCTGCCTGGGACCATGCTGCATGAGCTATAAAGCAATCTGCAGATGTCTGCTACTTGTGCTGGGCTTGGAGGTTCCCATGTGAAGCCAAGTTGTTAACCTAGGCTGGATGTTGCTAGTGCTGTGCCTTGGGCCACTTTGCAATAGGTACAGGGGTTAGGGGCTCACTGAGGCTGGCTGTTGCTTGTTAGAGAGGATTTAGGAAGTTGTGAAGCAGGAGCCAAGACCAACCATTCATAGGGAAAAGCCACTGTTAACAGTTTGGGTGGGCCCATAATTTGGGTGGGACAGAGCCTCAGGGGATCTCCAGGGTAAACAGTGTGAGCTAGGTTGATGGAGGCTCAGATATGGCACCCACCTCCTGACTCTGTGGTTTAGTTGGGGGGAGGGTTCAGAAAAGGAGCAATGACCTCTGCCTACCTTTCTTTCTGAGAGAAAGCTGTCCACCAGCTCTTGCCTTGATGCCAGACACATTCATTTTTTCCCATATACCACTAGTGCCTTTCAAACTGCTACTTTGTTGCAGGAGCTCAGAGGGAGTGAGTCAGGGTAAGTCCTCATGTGGGCTCTTTAAGAGGATCTTCCTGACACTCTAAAAGTATCTTTAACCAACATAATCTGCACTGTTTTTGCAACCAGAAGTTATGGGAATTTATCTTCCAGCACTGGAACCCTGGGCTGGAGGTTCTGGTATGGAACTGGGGCTACTTGTCCCCGTGATATCCCTCTTGAATTTTTATCCACCAAATGTGGATGTGCGACCAGCCAGCCCATTCCATGTCCCTGACCCTCCTACTAGTCTGGATGAATGTGTTTTCTTTAATTTCATAGGTGTCAGACTTCTATTCAACTTGATTTTTGATGGTTCTGAGTGATGGTTGTTTTACAGTTTCGTTGTAATTTTGATGTGCTTGTGCAAGGAAGCAAGCTGCATTTAATATGCCACCAACTTGACTGGAATTCTATATTATTTTTGATATTAAAAGTCATAGGTCCACCACCCCATAAGACCAGCACTCTAATACTTATGCAGAGTGTTAAAAACACGCTATTATTAGCATTAATTTTCCTGCATGGCATACACTGACCACAAGATGGCGAAAGAGATTATCACATCAGGTCAACATATCTTACTCCAGACCATTATTACCCTCGAGAAAACATTTTTTGAGCACATACTGTATGCCAGGAACTGTTCCAAGGGCTGGAATGCATTAGGTCATTTAATGGTCATAATAAAGTCCTACTTAAATAGGAGTTATTTCATCTGCAAGGAAAATGAAGCAGAGATATTTGTCTGTCTGCCCATCGCTACTTCATCTTTATCTATTTGTATATCAATTACGATATTTTACAGTCTATAATGCACACTTTTTTGCCCAGATTTTTGAAGGAAAATAAGGATGTGCATTATACATGGTATTACTAATTCTGTATCCATATAAATGATTTTAATTATTTTACTATTGCTCATCCATTAAAAGTATAACTCTAGAAGCCAATAACAACATCTGTATGCAAAATAATAGCCTGGAATGCAACAACTGGTTTTATATATAAACAAAAAAATGAATTAAAAAATTAAAGCAATGTCCTGGCTGGTGTGGCTCAGTGGATTGAATGCCAGACTGAAAACCAAAAGGTCATCAGTTGGATTCCCAGTCAGGGCACATGCCTAGGTTGCCGGCCAGGTCAGCAGTAGGGGGCGCATGAGAAGCAACCACACATTGATCTTTCTCTCCCTCTCTTTCTCCCTGCCTTCCCCTCTGTCTAAATAAATAATATTCCAAGCAAACAGAAAAAAAAGCTGGGGTAGCAATACTTATATCAGAAAAAATAGACTTCAAAACAAAGGCCATAAAAAGAGACAGAGAAGGACACTTCAAAATACTCAAGAGAATAATCCATCAAGAAGACAAGAATACTGTAAGCATACATGCACCCAATGTGGGAACTCCCAAATATATAAGAAAAAATCTTGGAGGAATTCAAGAAAGATATTCACAGGGAGTTCCAGCAAAGATGGAGGCATAGGTAGAAACCCTTCGCTTCCTCGCACAACCAAAAGGAGGATAACAACCAATCTAAAATCAATAAACAACCAGAAGTGCCAGAAAATCAAACTGCATGGAACTCTGACAACCAAGGAATTAAAGAAGCAGTCAACCAGAACAACCAGACTGGTATGCTGAGACAAAGAAATATGGCCCAAATGAAAGAACAGGGCAAAACTTCAGAAAGAGAGCTAAGCAATGAGGAGATAGCCAACCTATATGATGGAGAAGTTAAAGACTTGGTAATCAAAATGCTCACAGAACTGATGGAGCTTGGTTGAAAAATGGAAAAAAAAAATGAAAGATACCCAAAATGAGATACAGCAAAATATTCAGGGAACCAACAGTGACAGGAAGGAAACTAGGACCCAAAGCAATGATTTGGAGCAAAAGGAAGAAATAAACATCCAACCAAAGCAGTATGAAGAAATAAAAAATGAAGAGAGGCTGAGGAATCTCTAGGACAACCTGAAACATTCCAATATCCAAATTATAGGGGTGCCAGAAGGAGAAGAACAACAGCAAGAAATTGAAAACTTATTTGAACAAATAATGAAGGAAAACTTTGTCAATCTGGTGAAGGAAATAGACTTCCAGGAAGTCCAGGAATTCCAGAGAGTCCTAAAAAAGTTGGACCCAAAGAGGAACACACCAAGGCACATCATCATCAAGTTACCCAAGATTAAACATAAAGAGAGAGAATCTTCAAAGCAGCAAGAGAAAAGGAGACAGTTGCCTACAAAAGGAGTTCCCATAAGACTATCAGCTGATTTCTCAAAAGAAACTTTGCAGGCAAAAGGGGCTGGAAAGAAGTAATTCAAAGCCATGAAAGACAAGGACCTACATCCAAGATTACTCTATCCAGCAAAGCTTTCATTTAGAATGGAAAGGCAAAGTGCTCCCCAGATAAGATCAAGTTAAAGGAGTTCATCATCACCAAGCCATCATCATATAAAATGTTAAAGGGACTCATCTAAGAAAAAGAAGATAAAAAATATGAACAATAAAATGACAACAAACTCATAAATATCAACAAATGAACCAAACAGAAAAGAAAAACAGGACTTCCAGCCAAGATGGAGGCATAGGTGGACACACTGTGATTCCTTTCACGACCAAAATTAAGGACAAAAAATTTAGAAACAAGAAAAAACAACCAGAACAGAGACAAAATTGAATTGTACAGAAGTCTGACAACCATTCACTCAGACCAGTAAGAGGGGCCGAGTCAGTGGCCCACAGAGAGGGGTCTCAGCTGGAAAAAGCAGTGGCTAGTGGTCCTGGATATGCAGGTGGTGGTTGGCACACCCCAGGCACACAGGTGGCGGTTGCAGGGTGCGGGGAGGCAACGAGCAAACCCAGCGAGGCACACAAGGCAGCTGACCACTGTCACACATTCACACGCAGATAAACCAGGCGAAAATGGGCAGCGAGACAGACTGTGCAACCCAGGGCCCCAGCACCAGGAACTAAAGCCTAAAAGCACCGATTGAAAACACTTGTGGGGGTTGAAGTGCGGGGAGATACTCCCAGCCTCACAGAGGGGAGTGAAATCTGAGAGAGCAAAGCAAGCGCCATTGTTCCCTCTCGGACCCCGCCCCCACATCCAGCATAACAACACTGCAAAGGGGTTGCCCCACCTTGGTGAACACCTAAGACTCCATCCCTCATACATAACAGGCGTGACCAGGCATAAAAACGAAAAAAAAAATGGTTCAAATGAAAGAACAAATCAAAGCCCCAGAGCCAATACTTTTAAGTGACCAAGACATAGCCAACCTATCAGATGCAAAGTTCAAAGCACTGGTGATCAGGATGCTCACAGAATTGGTTGATTTTGGTCACAAATTAGATGAACAAATGAAGGCTATTCTAAGAGAAATGAAGGAAAATGCACAGAGAACCAATAGTGATAGAAAGAAAACTGGGACTGAAATCAAAGGAGTGGAACAGAAGGAAGAAAGAAACAACCAAAAAGAAAAGAATGGGAGGAAGGAAGATGGCAACGCGGTAGGAGGAAGCACACTCCTCTTCCCCCTACACACAGAGGAAAAACCTGGCTGATTTATGGCGGAGCAGAGCAAACAGACATCAGAAACACAGCATATTTGAAAACAGGAGATCAAAAATTGCAGCGGACATTGAAAAACCAGGTGGTAAGGAGAGTACTCCGGCAGTGCCGAGACCAGGGCAGGGGCTGAGATCCTGGGCCAGCACTGGCCATAAGACTCTAGGAGGGAGGGAGTCGGGTCAACCACTCCCTGCTCAGCCAAACAAGGTGTCAGCAGCACCGGGATAAACCTGGTTGCTTGAAACCTCACAGAGAGGAGTTAAGATCGCATAGCCCTGGGAGGACTGCAAGTGGGAGCTCGTGCGACTGTCTGCGCCCACGCGCCATTGGGAACAGCTGTGCGGGGATCCATCCATGCCAGCACGCCATCAGGGGACCTGAGCTGCAGTCTCTTCATGCCTGTGTGACACCAGGGAACTGCGCTGCAGTCGATCAGCACCTGCGCGCCACCAGGGACCTGCATGGACAGCTGAGAGATTGTAGGCACCTGCGTGCTACCTGCGTGGGGGTCGATTCACACCCGCACAACAGTCGGCACTCATGCACAAAAGGCTGGGAGATCACAAGCGCCCACGCACGACTGCAGTAGGTGCACATACACCTGAGGCCCCGTGCAGAGAGGCCACGGGCTAGCTCTGAGGGCAGTAGCCCAAAGATAACTGAGTGCTGAACAGGGAGAAAAGCAATACTGTCACCCCTTGACCACTGCAGTCAGCAAGGCCAGAAAAACTGGCTTGGCAAGATTGATAACAGCAAGAGTTGGTGGTTTTTTTAATTTTTAAATTATTTTTTATTATTTTTTTCTTTTTTATCCCTCAACTCCTTTTGCTTCTCATTACTCCTTTCTTGTTTTATTCCTTCTTCCTTTCTTTCTCATCTTATCTCTTTTTCCTTTCTCTTTTTTCTTTTCTTTTTCTTTCTGCTTTTCTTTATTCTCTTTTCATATTTTTCTTCTTTTCTTTGTTTTCTTCCTATTTTCTCTTTTTAAATACCCATGAGTGAGACAAAAACAAAACAAAACAAAACAAAACAAAAAAACTCTGGAAATGTGGAAACACCAGAGTTGGTCCCAAAGAGGGGGCATTTCAACAGCTCAGACACTGGAAGCTGTGAACACCAATACCTGAAGAAGACAGCACCACTGAATCTCACAGGTATTCTGGCACAAAAGTTCACACTATAAACCCAGGGAACCAGAACAAATCAATTTAAGAAGCTGAACTTAATAAGAAGAGCCTCACAAACAATGGGAAGACAAAGAAACAATCCCCAAATGTAAGAAAAGGAGGAAGCCCGAGAAAGAATGCTAAATGAAATGGAGGCAACTCAACTATCAGATTTTGAGTTCAAAGTGATGGTTGTCAGGAAGCTCCAAGAGCTCTCAATGAGCTACCAGAAACTACAGGGAAGCTACAATGAACTCACTGCAAACTATATCAACATGAAAAAGGAAATAGAAACTATCAACATGGGCCAAGAGGAAATGAAAAATACAATTTCTGAACTGAAGAACACAGGAGAAGGAATCAAAAGCAGAATTGATGAAGCAGAAGATCAGATCAGCGAGTTGGAGGACGAAGTAGAAAAAAAATCCAGAAAGAGCAAGAAAAGGAAAAGAGGATCAGAAAGAATGAAGAGGGATTAAGAGAAATGCAAGACAATATGAAACATAATAATATTCATATAATAGGGATACCAGAGGGAGAAGAAGAAGAGCAAGGGATAGAAAACCTATTTGAAAAAGTAATGATGGGGAGAGAGGAAGATGGTGGCTCAGTAGGAAGGAGCACAGACCACTTACCCATAAACATGGGAGAAAAACCTGGCCAATTTACATCTGGGTCAACCGCTCCCTCCCCAGCCAAACAAGGTTTTAGCTGTACCAGGATAAACCCGGTTGCTTGAAATCTCACAGAGAGGAGTTGGAGTCTACTGGCAGACAAGCTGGGGGTGTGAACACCCATGCATAGCCTGGGGAGGACTGCACGCAAGAGCTCGTGCGACTGTCCATGCCCGCCATCGAGGATGACTGCGGGACTGATTGGCACCCGTACGTGACCACAGGTGGCTGCAAGATCATAGGCACCCGCGTGCGACTGGGGTAGGCACACGGTTCCTCAGAACATACGCCTGATCCATTCATTTACTGATGGGCACCTAGGTTGCTTCCAACACTTGGCTATTGTGAATTGTGCTGCTATGAACATTGGGGTGCATAGGTTCTTTTGGATTGGTGTTTCAGGGTTCTTAGGATATAATCCTAGCCATGGAATTGCTGGGTCCAAAGGTAGATCCATTTTTAGTTTTCCTAAGAAATTCCATACTGCTTTCCATAGTGGTTGTACCAGTCTGCAATCCCACCAACAGTGCACTAGGGTCCCCTTTTCTCCACATCCTCTCCAACACTTGTTGTTTGTTGCTTTATTTATGATGGCCATTCTGACAGGTGTGAAGTGGTATCTCATTGTGGTTTTAATTTGCATCTCTCTGATAGCAAGTGATATTGAGCATCTTTTCATGTGTCTCTGGATCTTCTGTTTGTCCTCCTTGGAGAAGTGTCTGGATCAAGAAACTATGGTACATTTGCACAATGGAATTCTATGCAGCAGAAAGAAAAAATGAGCTCCTACCCTTCAAGACAGCATGGATGGAACTGGAGAGCATTATGCTAAGCGAAATAAGCCAGGTGGTGAAAGACAAATAGCATATGATCTCACCTTTAACAGGAACATAATCAAAAAAACAAACAAACAAGCATAATATAACCAAAGACACTGAAATTGAGAAGGGGTTGATAGTCACCAGAGGGGAGAGGGGAGGGAATTTCAGGGGGAAAAGGGAAGGGTTTGGAGCAACAAGTATGAAGGTCACATGGACAAAAACTAGCGGGGGTGGAAATGGGAGGGAGCTGGGGAGGGCCGGGGCGGTGGGCTGGGATGGGAGTAAAAGACAGAAAACTCTACAAGAACAACAGTTAAAATAAAAAAGTTAAAATTAAAAAAAAAGAAGAACATACACCTGAGGCCCAGGGCTAGCTCTGAGGACAGTAGCGCAAAGATAACTGAGTGCTGAACATGGAGAAAAGTGATACTGTCAGCCCTAGGCCATTGCAGCCAGCAATATCAGAAACCTTAGCTTGGCAAGATTGAAAACAGCAAGAATTGTTGGGGGGGGGTCTTGTTGTTGTTGTTCTTTTAATTTTAACTTTTTTTATTATTTTTTCATTATTTTTATCTTTTTTTACCCCTCAACTCCTTTTGCCTCTCAATACTTCTTCCTTATTTTGTTACTTCTTCCTTCCTTTCCAATTTTATCTCTTCTTCCTTCCTCTTTTTTCTTTTCTTTTTCTTTCTTCTCTTCTTTCTTCCGTTTCCATTTTCTTTCCTCTTTTCTCTTTTTAAATACCTACAAGTAAGACAAAAACAAAACAAAACAAAACCCTGAAACTGTGGAAAAAACAGTCTTGGTCCCAAAGAGAGGGCATTTCAACAGATAAAACAGATTAAGCTGTGAACACCAGGATACCAGAAGGAGAGAGCACCACTGAATCTCACAGGTATTCTACCACAGAAGTTCACACCATAAACCCAGGGAGCCAGAACAGACCAATTTAAGAAGCTGGAGCCAACAAGAAGAGCCTCAAAAACAATGGGAAGACAAACAAATAATCCCCATATGAAAGGAAAGGAGAAAGCCCCAGAAAGAATGCTAAATGAAACAGAAGCAACTCAACTATCAGATTTGAGATCAAAACAATGCTTGTCAGGAAGCTCCATGAGCTCTCAATGAGCTACCAGAAACTACAGGGAAGTTACAATGAACTCACTGCAAACTATATCAACATGAAAAAGGAAATAGAAACTATCAACAAGGGCCAAGAGGAAATGAAAAACACGATTTCTGAGCTGAAGAACACAGTGGAAGGAATGAAATGCAGAATTGATGAAGCAGAAGATCAGATCAGTGAGTTGGAGGACAAATTAGAAAAAAGCATCCAGAAAGAGCAAGAAAAGGAAAAGAGGCTCAGAAAGAATGAAGAAGGATTAAGAGAAATGCAAGACAATATGAAACATAATAATATCTGTATAACAGGGATACCAGAAGGAGAAGAAGAAGAGCAAGGGATAGAAAACCTATTTGAAAAAGTAATGATGGAAAACGTCCCTAATTTGATGAGAGAAAAAGTCACACAATTCCAGGAAAGACAGAGAATTCCAATCAAGTGAAACCCAAAGAGGTCCACTTTAAAACACATCACAATTGAAAAGGAAAATTCCAAGACAAAGAGAGAATCTAAAAAGCAGCAAGGGAGAAAAAGGAAGTAACATACAAGGGAGCCCCGATAAGGTTAGCAGCTGATTTCTCAACGGAAATGCTCTAAGCCAGAAGAGAATGGCAAGAAATATTCCAAGTAATGAAAACCAAAAGCCTGCAACCAAGACTACTTTACCCACCAAGGCTTTCAATCAAGATAAGCCAAATAAGGACCTTCTCAGACAAAAAGAGTCTAAAAGAATACACCTCTACCAAACCAGTTCTGCAAGAGATACTAAAGGGCCTGCTTGAAGGAAAGGAAGGAAAAGGGAGAGAGAGAGAGAAACACAGGTACGAAAATGGCAATGAATCAGTACCTATCAATAATGACCTTAAACAAAAATGGATTAAATGCTCCAATCAAAAGGCATAGAATAGCTGAATGGATAAGAAAGCATGACCCACACATACGCTGCCTACAAGACACCCACCTGAGGACAAAACACCAACACAGACTCAAAGTGAAGGAATGGAAACAAATTTTCTAAGCAAATGGACAGGGGAAAAAAGGTGGGGTAGCAATACTCATATCAGACAAAATAGACTTCAAAAGAAGGGGCATAAAAAGAGACCCAGAAGGTCACTTCATAATACTCAAGGGAAATACACCAAGAAGACATAAACATCGTAAAGATATATGCACCCAACATAGGAGCACCTAAATACATCAAGAAAATCTTAGAGGACTTCAAGAAAGATATTGACAGCAACACAATTATAGTAGGGGATTTTAACACCCCACTGTCAAAAATGGACAGATCCTCCAAACGAAAAATTGACAAAGATACTGTGGCATTAACAACACTCTAGATGAAATGGACTTAACTGATATATATAGAGCTCTTCATCCCAAAGAAACTAAATACATATTCTTTTCTAATGCACATGGAACATTTTCAAAGATAGACCACATGATAGACACAAAACAACCCTCAACAAATTCAAGAAAATTGAAATCATACCAAGCATTTTCTCCAACTACAAGGGACTGAAACTAGAAACCAACACGAAGGCAAAAAACCCAAAATCCTCAAAATCATAGAGATTGAATAGCATGTTATTAAACAATGAATGGGTCATGAATGAAATTAGGGAGGAAATCAAAATTTCTGCAAACAAATGAAAATGAACTCACAACAACCCAAAACTTTTGGGACACAGCAAAGGTAGTCCTCAGAGGGAAGTTCATAGCGATACAGGCCTACCTAAAAAAGATAGAAACATTTCAATCAAACAACTTAACCCTACAACTACAGGAACTCGAGGAACAACAACAAAGACAGCCCAGAGCAAGTAGAAGGAAGGAAATAACTAAGATCAGAGCAGAATTAAATGACATAGAGACTAAAAGCACAATTCTAAGGATCAACGAATCCAGGAGCTGGTTCTTTGAAAAGATAAACAAAATTGACAAGCCTTTAAGCAGGCTCATCAAGAAAAAAAAGACAGAGGACCCAAATAAACACAATCAGAAATGAAAGAGGAGAGATTACAACTGATTCCACAGAAATACAAAGGATTGTAAGAAATTATTATGAAGAACTGTATGCCAAGAAATTTGAAAACCTAGGTGAAATGGACAAGTTTCTAGAAAAATATAATCTCCCAAAACTCAAAGAAGAAGAAGCAGAAAGCCTGAACAGACCAATAACAGCAGATGAAATAGAAGCAGCAATCAAAAAACTCCCTACACACAAAAGCCCCAGACTGGATGGTTTCACGAGAGAATTGTACAAAGCATTTAAGGAAGAGCTAACCCCTATCCTTCACAGACTATTCCAAAAAATCCAAGAAGATGGAAGACTCCCAAACTCTTTTTATGAAGCCAGCATCATCCTAATCCCCAAACCAAATAAAGACACAACAAAGAAAGAAAACTTCAGGTCAATATTGCTGATGAACATAGATGCCGAAATTCTCAACAAAACATTGGCAAACAGCATCCAACAGTACATTAAAAAGATCATACACCATGACCAAGTGGGATTCATCCCAGGGATGCAAGGTTGGTTCAACATTTGCAAATCAGTAAATGTAATACATCATATAAACAAAAGCAAAGACAAAAATCACATGATCATATCAATAGATGCAAAAAAAAGTATTTGATAAGGTACAGCACCCATTTGTGATAAAAACACTCAGCAAAGTGGGAATAGAGGGAGCATTCCTCAACATAATAAAGTCCATATATGAGAGACCTACAGCCAACATCAGACTCAATGGGAAAAAACTAAAATCTTTTCCACTAAGATCAGGAACAAGGCAAGGTTGTCCACTTTCTACACTACTATTCAATATAGTATTGGAAGTCTTTGCCACAGAAATTAGACAAGAAAAGGAAATAAAAGGCATCCAAGTTGAAAAGGAGGAAACAAAGCTATCATTGTTTGCAGATGACATGATAGTATACATAGAAAATCCTATAGGCTCAGCCAAAAAGCTGCTCGACCTAATAAATGAATTTGGCCAAACAGTAGTATACAAAGTCAATATCCAGAAATCAAAGGCATTTTTGTATACCAACAACCAAAGAGCAGAAACAGAAGTCAAGGAAAAACTCCCATTTGATACAGCCAGAAGAAAAATAAAATACCTAGGAATAAACCTAACCAAGGAAGTAAAACATCTATACTCAGAAAACTACACAACGCTGAAGAAAGAAATCAAGAAAGACACAAACAAATGGAAACGTATACCATGTTCATGTATTGGAAGAATCAACATCATCAAAATGTCCATACTACCCAAAGCAATTTATAGATTCAATGCAATACATATCAAAGCACCAATGGCATATTTCACAGATATAGAACAAACACTTCAAAAATTTATATGGAATCATAAATGACCTCGAATAGCTGCAGCAATTTTGAAAAAGAAGAGCCAAGTAGGAGGGATCACAATACCTGACACCAAACTGTATTATAAGGCCACTGTAATCAAAACAGCCTGGTACTGGCACAAAAACAGGCACATGGACCAGTGGAATAGAACAGAGAGCCCAGAAACAAATCCAATTCTCTATGGTCAATTAATATTCAACAAAGGAGGCAGCAACATAAAATGGAGCAAAAGTAGCCTCTTCAACAAGTGGTGTTGGGAGAACTGGACAGCTACATGCAAAAAAATGAAACTCGAGCACCAGCTTACACCATACACAAAAATAAACTCAAGGTGGATAAAAGATTTAAATATAAGCTGTGACACCATTAAAGTCCTAGAGGACAACATAGGCAGGAAAATCTCAGACATTTCATGCAGCAACATTTTTACTGATATGTCCCCTAAAGCAAGGGACATAAAGGAAAGAATAAACAAATGGGATCTCATCAAAATAAAAAGCTTCTGCATGGCTAAAGAAAACAGTATTAAAATAAAAAGAGAACCAACTGTATGGGAAAATATATTAACCAATGATACCTCAAACAAGGGTTTAATCTCCAAAATATATAATGAACTTACTCCACTCCACTCTAAGAAGACAAGCAACTCAATTAAAAAATGGGCAAAGGACTTGAACAGACACTTCTCCAAGGAGGACATACAGAGGATCCAGAGACACATGAAAAGATGCTCAATATCGCTAGCTATCAGAAAGATGCAAATTAAAACCACAATGAGATACCACTTCACACCTGTCAGAATGGCCATCATGAATAAAGCAACAAACAACAAGTGTTGGAGAGGTTGTGGAGAAAAGGGGACCCTAGTGCACTGTTGGTGGGATTGCAGACTGGTACAACCACTATGGAAAGCAGTATGGGATTTCCTAAGAAAACTAAAAATGGATCTACCTTTGGACCCAGCAATTCCACTGCTAGGATTATATCCTAAGAACCCTGAAACACCAATCCAAAAGAATCTATGCACCCCAATGTTCATAGCAGCACAATTTACAATAGCCAAGTGTTGGAAGCAACCTAGGTGCTCATCAGTAAATGAATGGATCAAGAAACTTTGGTACATTTACACAATGGAATTCTATGCAGCAGAAAGAAAAAATGAGCTCCTACCCTTCAAGACAGCATGGATGGAACTGGAGAGCATTATGCTAAGTGAAATAAGCCAGGTGGTGAAAGACAAATAGCATATGATCTCACCTTTAAAAGGAACCTAATCAACAAAACAAACAAACAAACAAGCATAATATAACCAAAGACACTGAAATTGAGAACAGGCTGACAGTCACCAGAGTGGAGAGGGGAGGGAATTTCAGGGGTAAAGGGGAAGGGTTTAGAGCAACAAGTATAAAGGGCACATGGACAAAAACTAGGGGGGGTGGAAATGGGAGGGAGGTGGGGATGGCTGGGGCAATGGGCTGGGATGGGAGTAAAAGACAGAAAATTGTACAAGAACAACAATTAAAATAAAAATTAAAATAAAAAGAGAATATCAAAAGTATGAACAATAAAATGGCAATAAATGCATATCTATCAACAATTTAATCTAAAAACAAACTAAGCAAACAAGGAGAACAGAGACAGAAACATGGATATGGAGAGACTTTTGGTTGTTGCCAGATAGGAGGGGATAAAAGGGGGTGGCTGAAGAGGTGAGGTGATTAAGATGTACAAATAGGTAGTTGCAGAATAGTCATGGGGATGCAAAGTACAACACAGGAAATGGAGTAACCAAAGAACTTATATGCATGACCCATGGATATGAACAATGGTGTTTGGATTGCAGGAGGGTGTGCGGGTGGTGTTGGAGGCAAAGGGGGAAGTTTGGGACAACTATAGTAGCATAATCAATAAAATATAATTAAAAATGTAATGGGAAGCAACAGTATGGGAGAACATATCTGTTAATAATACATCAGACAAGGGTTTAATCTCTAAAATATATAAAGAATTTATAGAACTCAACACCAGGATGACAAACAATTCAATTAAAAAATGGCAAAGGACCTGAATAAACACTGCTCCAAGGAGGATATACAGATGGAGGATATACAGACATATGAAAAAATACTCAACATCTCTAGCCATCAGACAGATGCAAATTAAAACCACAATGAGATATCACCTCACAGATCCAAAATGGCAATCACTAATAAATCAACAAACAAGTGCTGGTGAGGATGTGGAGAAAAAGGAACCATAGCACATTGTTGGTGGGAATGTAGATGGGGGCAGCCACTGTGCAAAACAGTATGGAGTTTCCTCAAAAAATTAAAAATGGAACTGCTTCTTGATCCAGTGATTCCACTGATGCCAATATACCCTAAGAATCCCAAAACATCAATTGAAAAGAATTTGTGCATCCCAATGTTCATAGCAGTATTATTTACAATAGCCAAGTGCTGGAAACAGCGTAAGTGCCCATCAATACATGAGTGGATCAAAATACTGTGGTTCATTTACACAATGGAATACTATGCAGAAATTAAAAAGAAATAATTCTTACCTTTTGTGACAGCACTGATGGGACTAGAGACTATTAATGAAGTGAAATGAGCCAGTCAGTAAAAGACAAATTCCATATGATCTCACTTATAAGTGGAATATAATGAACAAAATAAACTAACAAGCAAAACTGAACCAGTGGCATAGAAACATGGAACAGACTGTCAGCTTTAATAGGGGTGGGGGATATGGGCACTGGTTGAAAGAAGGGGAAGAAATTAGTCAAATAACATATACGAATGATCCATGGACGATGGTGTGGGGATTGACTGAGGGAGTATGGGTGGGCTGGGTGTAGGGGGACAAAGGTGGAAAAATTGGGACAGTTGTAATAGCATAAACAATAAAAGATTTGTTTAAAAAATAAAATAAAATCTTTTTTTAAAGAAATGGGCAATAGATATTTCACTGACTAATTGTATGTCCCTCTCTGGTCTTAGTACTCTCATCTGTGAAATGTCAAGAATGTGAACATCTTTTAGCTTTGATACTCAATAGATATATGAAAAAAGCCCTATTATTTTATCAGAAATGGATTTAAAATCTTAGCCATTGGCATAAATTGGAAGGGTCAAGTTCTGAGCTACAAAGTTGATGATTTCATAATACTTCTCGTCTTTCTCAAAACTCCAGAAAACTGAGAGTTACTGTTTCTCCCTCCACCCAAAGTAAGAAATATCAGCACCTCTGATGTGAAATATCGTATCAACCTGTTGGGGAGGCAACAACAGGAAGCTCCCCAAGAGTTCAGTACCAATATTGCAAGTTTAATATTTTGCTAATGGGACATCATTGTTTTTCACACAATAAGTAATGTAATCATAAATTTCAGCTACAAGAGGCACTACCCTTCTGCTTAAACCATTTAAAAAGAAGCACTGTGTTTCATCCGTACACTGATGTGGGAGACTGGAATTCCTTCCTAAAGTTTGAGGATATTTGTTTTTTAAAAAAATGAAAAGAAAAGAAAAAAGACACCTTCTGCAGTGCCTCATGCCTCCACTATTAGGTTGGACACAGAACAAGTGCTTATAAAGTCTTGGCCACTGAGCATAGAGAGAATAGAACTGGACATGGACTGGGCACATTGAAGGAGGGTGCAGTAGGCCAAAGAAAAGTAACTTTCCTTCTTAAGGTTAGCTTCAAAAGGGCCTTCTAACTTCAATGTATTTCTATCTGATCATGAGAAATTTGTATTTTATTCTAATCATGAGAAAATAACAGACAAACCCAAAATGAGGTACAGTCTATAAAATATCTTACCACCACCCTAAAAATATCAAGGTCATATTCTCCTCCAGGACTTTTATGGTGTCACGACTTATATTTAAGTCTTTTATTCACCTTGAGTTTATTTTCATGTATGGTGTAAGTTGGTGATCAAGTGTCATTTTTTTTTTGCATGTAGTTGTCCAGATCTCCTAACACCATTTGTTGAAGAGGCTATTTTTACTCCATTTTATGCTTCTGCCCCCTTTGTCAAATATTAACTGACCATAGAAACTTGGGTTTATTTCTAGGTTCTCTGTTCTATCCCATTGGTCTGTGTCTGTTCTTACACCAGTACCAGGATGTTTGATTATGGTGGCCTTGTAATATAGTTTGATGTCAGGTATTGTGATCCCTCCTACTTTGTTCTTCTTTATCAAAATTTGCATGGCCATTTGGAGTCATTTATGGTTCCACATAAATTTTTGAAATGATTGTTCTGTAGCTGTGGAGAAAAGGGAACCATGGTGCACTGTTGGTGGGAATGCAGACTGGTGAAAGGACTGTGGAAAACAGTATGGAATTTCCTCAGAAAAATAAAAATGGAACTGTGTTTTGACCCAGCAATATCACTGTTGGGATTATACCCTAAGAATCCTGAAACACTAATTCAAAAAAACATATGTACCCCAATGTTCATAGCAGCACAATTTACAATAGCCAAGTGCTGGAAGCAACCTAAGTGCCCATCAGTATATGAGTGGATCAAAAAACTGTGGTACATTTACACAATGGAATACTATGCAGCAGAAAGAAAGAAGGAGCTCCTAGACTTAACAACATGGATGGAACCGGAGAGTATTATGCTAAGTGAAATAAGACAAGCAGTGAAAGAGAAATACCGTATGATCATAATACCATACCTATAAGTGGAACCTAATCCACAAAACAAACAAGCAAGCAAAATATAACCAGAGACATTGAAATAAAGAACAAACTGACAGTAACTAGAGAGGAGTGGGTAGAGGGATAATAGAGAATAATAGGGGAAGGGCCATCAAGGAACATGTATAATGGACATATGGACAAAGCCAAAGGAGTAGTTTTGAGGGTGGGAGGTGGGTATGGCTGGGGTGGGGGAGTGCTGGGTTGGAAATGGACACAACTGTACTTGAACAACAATGAAAAAATAAAAATAAAAATATCAAGGCCATGAAAGGCAAGGAAAGACTGAAGAACTGTCACAGACAGGAGGAGAAGGAGATATGACATGACTAAGATGACAAATGCAATGTGGAATCCTGGAACAGAAAAAAGATTTCAGTGGAAAAACTGTTGAAATCTGAATGAATTTTGTAGTTTGGTTAATAGTACTGTCAAGGTTAATGACTTCCTGTTGATAAATATTCTGTGGTTATATAAGGTAACAACATAAGAGGAACCTGGGTGAAAGAATTGTTTGTACTATTTTCACAACCTTTTTTATGTCTAAAATTATCTCAAGATAAAAATTTAAAAAGGAGCCCTGGCTGGTGTGGCTCAGTGGATTGAGTGCCAGCCTGTGAACCGAAGTGTCATTGGTTCAATTCCTAGTCAGGGCACATGCCTGGGTTGCGGGCCACATCCCCAGTGGGGGGCACACAAGAGGCAATGACACATTGATGTTTCTCTCCCTCTCTTTCTCCCTCCTTTCCCCTCTAAAAATAAAATTAATAAAATCTGTTTTAAAAGTTCAAAAAGGGAGCTGAAACACATTGTCCCTAATGTCAAAAAACAAAGGTTTCCCTCCAGACACCCTCTTTCCTGCCAGCTTCTCACTTCCTCTGAGAACTTAACAGTGATGATGCTTAAAGGCCTCTAGCTTCAGTAACAGCAAATCAGTTCATCAACCTGAAGAAATGAGCTGCTTAGACTTGCATTTTCTGAATAATTAAAACAATTTTTTAGAAGGCACTATTTCCAGAAAAGGATTAATAGTATCCATTCATGTATCTTCTTATACAGATTATGAAAAACACTGCTTAATTTTTGATTGTCTGCATGCATTAGATTGTCCACAAACATCTGCTTTTGTACAGTATATAAATAAAAGAGCTATTGGGGCTGGCCAGTGGCAGAGAGCTAATTGTAGTGTTGAGTATTTTGGTTCTGCTCTGTGAACCTGCACTATCTCCTCTTTCCTTGTAAGACTTCTCTGTTAGTTCTTTAGAAGGAGAAAGGGGTACATCAGATGAGGTGACAGCAGAGTATGTCTGGTACCCCAAGGTAAACTTGCAAATCAGTAGAACACAAGTCATTTTCACCACTCTCTGGGTTTTCTGAGATGATGTCATCATTGTAATCAGTGTTCTGGGCCACTCATCAGTAGCCAGAGCCCACCCTGCACAGGGAACATTTTTACTAAAAAGAGTCTGTAATATGGCAGCACCAAGGGCCAAAAGAGTCTGTGATACAATGAGCACCTCCTAATATGTTTGTGTGCCGCTGAAATTCAGGTATCACTGAGGCCAGGACTTCACAGAGTAAAGCAGCCAGAGCACCATGACCCCTGTGGGCTGTGCCATTGGCACCCGAGGATACCACACACACACTGTGACCATGTGTCACACTTCTTTCTTAGACTTGGTCAATTTATTTATCTCTGAAAAGAAGGGCTGAATAGTGCCCTGGCCAGTATGGCTCAGTGGATTGCATGCCAACCTGCAAATCAAAGGGTTGCTGGTTTGATTCCCAGTCAGGAAACATGCGTCGGTTGCAGGCTAGGTCCTCATTTGGGGGTGCGCTAGAGTCAACCATACATTAATGTTTCTCTCCCTCTTTCTCCCTCCCTTCCCCTCTCTCTGAAAATAAATAAAATCTACTTTTAAAAGGATTTTAAGGGCTGAATACTTAGTCTTTGAGGGTCACTTCCAGCTAGGAGTCTGCTCTTTGAGATATTATTTTTTATATGAAATCTTCCAGCCATAAAAGAATAATTATCACCATTGAATGGTGCAAATATCAGCTTCATCAATTAGAAATGATCCTCTTTTTTCTAAGTGCAGTATCTAAGATCCCACCAGGCCACACCTTGAAAAGCTTTATGTTGGGAGAAAGTTTCAGTGTACATCAACAGCATAAATGAGCCTCTGAGCACCAAACTATTGGACAACCCCAAAATCTGCTCTTATAAAAGTGCATATGAGCTGTCAGCCTCTGGTGCCCATCTACAGTAGAGAAGCTGGTATCCATTCAATGAGCCCCAAGGAAATGTGCTCAAGCTGAAGACTTTGTGGAATGCTTGAAGAATTTTCTATTTTTTTTCTTTCATTTATACAAGTCTTGACTTGCTTCATCATGATTCCATGTGTAATCCAAAGCCAAACGAAGAAATACAAAAATTCCTCCATATAATCTGTTCAACTTATATGTCCAAACTGAATAAAACCAAAGAATGTATCAAGGAAGCTGTAGAGAGAGGATGTTAAGCAGGACCTCAACAGACAAGTTTGCTGAGGTCCAGAGCCCAAGCTTGGGAGGGGGTGCCCCCTACCCTCACCCAACTACTAGGCACTAAGTCTAAGTGAGCTTAACACTACACTTCCCACTGCCATCAAACTGTCTTGACTCCTTTGCCCTGGCTTCAAGACTATTTATTACATTACTAGCCCGCAAAACTTGTTACCCTGAGGCAGAGGCATGGAGAACAAAGGGTGTGAGATTAGTGATTGGATTAGTGGGATCAATATATGCCACACAGTGTATATACTAAAAATTACTAAATTTTACATTTTAAAAGGGTAAATGTTATGGTATGTAAATTATGTCTTAAAGTTCTTAAAAATAAATTCTAAATCTGGGTCTGCATTTAACTTTGCCATGTATGAGCTATCACACTTTATACAAGTTACTGAAAAGTTATGTGACTCACTCTCCTAAAGGGCAGTCTCCTCATTAAAAGGAAGATAATAGTTCTACTCTACAACAAGATTATTGGGAGGATTAGAGATAATGCACATAGAGCTCCAATAACAGTGCTTAGGATTTGGTGTCATGGCAACCAATAAATGGTAGATGTTTTTCTTTATTCAAAATGAAAGAAGCCAGACACACAAAAGGCCATGTATTGTATGATTCCATCTGTACAAAATGTCCAGAATGGGCAAATCCATAGAGACAGAAATTAGATTAGTGGTTGCCAAGGGCTGGGGAGAGGAAGGAATGGAGAGTTACTGCTAATGCATATAGGCTTTCTTTGGGGAATAATGAAAATGTTCTAGAATTACATAGTGGTGATAGTTGTGCAATACAGTGTATCTACTAAAAATTACTAAATTTTATATATTTTTAAAATACATTTTATTGATTATGCTATTACAGTTGTCCCATTTTCCTCCCTTTATTTCCCTCTGCCCTGTGCACTCCCCCACCCACATCCCCCACTTTTAGTTCATGTCCATTGGTCATATATATAAGTTCTTTGGCCTCTACATTTCCTATACTATACTTAACCTCCCCCATCTATCTTCAACCAAACATTTATGCTACTTATTCTCTGCACCTTTTCCCCCTCTTTCCCCACCCACTCATCCCTGATAACGCGCCATGTGATCTCCATTTCTGTGGTTCTGTTCCTGTTCGAGTTGTTTGGTTAGTTTGTTTCTGTTTTTGTTTTAGCTTCAGTTGTTAATAACTATGAGTTTGTTGTCATTTTACTGTTCATATTTTTATCTTCTTTTCCTTAGATAAGTCCCTTTAACATTTCAAATAATAAGGGGTTGCTGATGATGAACTCCTTTAACTTGACCTTATCTGGGAAGCACTTGATCTTCCCTTCCATTCTAAATGAAAGCTTTGTTGGATAGAGCAATCTTGGATGTAGGTCCTTGACTTTCATAACTTGGACTACTTCTTTCCACACCCTTCTTGCCTGCAAGGTTTCTTTTGAGAAATCAGCTGACAGTCTGATGGGAACTCCTTTGTAGTTGACTGTGCCCTTATCCCTTGCTGCTTCTAGAATTCTCTCCTTCATTTTAATCTTGGCTAATGTAATTACGATGTGCCTTGTTTTGTTCTCTTTGGGTCCAACTTCTTTGGGACTCTCTTGAGCTTCCTGGACTTCCTGGAAGTCTATTTCCTTTGCCAGATTGGGGAAGTTCTCCATTATTTGTTCAAATAAGTTTTCAATTTCTTGTTCTTCCTCTTCTCCTTCTGGTAGCCCTATGATCTGGATGTTGGAATGTTTAAAGATGTCCTGGAGGTTCCTAAGCCTCTCCTCATTTTTTTTAATTCTTATTTCTTCATTCTGTTCTGGTTGAATGATTATTTCTTCCTTCTGGTCCACACCATTGATTTGAGTCCTGCTTTCCTTCCCATCACTGCTGGTTCCTTGTATATTTCCCTTTATTTCACTTAGCATAATCTTCATTTATTCATCTAAGTTGTGACCATATTCAAGTAATTCTGTGAGCATCCTAATTACCAGTGTTTTAAACTGTGCATCTGATAGGTTGGCTATCTCTTCATTGTTTAGTTCTATTTTTTCTGGAGCTTTGATCTGTTCTTTCATTTGGGCCTTTTTATTTTGTCTTTAACTTTTGTATTTTAAAAGGGTAAATTTAAACTCGACTTCCAGCTAAGATGGAGATATAAGTAGATACACTTTTCTTCCTTACGCAACCAAAACAAACTGAGAAACAAAAAATAAGCAAAACTGTCAGAAAAATTGAGCTGTATAGAAGTCAAACAACCAAGGAGTTAAAGAAGAAACATTCATTCAGACTGGTAGGAGAGGTGGCAATGAACAGCTGGGGCAGAGAGGAAATGCAACAAGGCAGTGGGTGGAACATCCAGCTGGCGAGGCAGCAGCTGGTGGAGCAAGGCAACCCCACATTTGCATGAGGATAAGCCAGGAAGAACAACATGGGAGCGAGACAGGCTGTGCAACCCAGGGTTCCAGCATGGGAAAAGAAAGCCTCAAAACCTCTGGCTGTAAAAACCTGCAGGGGTTCTGGCAGCAGGAGAAATTTCTGGCCTCACAGGAGAGTTCATTGGAGACCTACAGGGTCCTAGAATGTACACAAGCACACCCACCTGGGAATCAACACCAGAAGGGCACAATTTGCTTGTCGGTATTGGGGGAAGTGAATGAAAGCCAGCTGAGAGCCCAGCAAGTGGCATTGTTCCCTCTCAGACACCTCCCCCACATATAGTGCCACAATGTAGCGATGTGGGTTGCCCCACCCTGGTGAATACCTAAGGCTCCACCCCTTACAACATAACAGCTATGCATAGACAAAGAAATATGGCTCAAATGAAAGAACAGATCAAAGCTCCAAAAATACAACTAAGTGATAAAGAGATAGATAACCTATCAGATACACAATTCAAAGCACTAGTAATCAGGATAATCACAGAAATAGTTGAGTATGGTTGCAAAATAGAGGAAAAATTATTTCACTTTTCACTATGAAAAGTGAAATAAAGGAAAATGTACAGGGAACTAACAGTGGAGGGGAGGAAACCAGGACTCAAATCAACGATTTGGAGCATAAGGAACAAATACACATTCAACCAGAATAGAATGAAGAAACAAGAATTCAAAAAATGAGGAGGGGCTTAGGAGCCTCCAGGACAACTTTAAACATTCCAACATCCAAATCACAGGGCTGCCAGAAGTAGAAGAGGAAGAGCAAGAAAAAACTTATTTGAACAAATAATGAAGGAGAACTTCCCCAATCTGGCAAAGGAAATAGACTTCCAGGAAGTCCAGGAAGCTCAAAGTCCCAAGGAAGTTGAACCCATGGAAGCACACACCAAGGCACATCATAATGATATCACTCAAGATGAAAGATAAGGAGAGAATCTTAAAAGCAGCAAGAGAAAAGGAGACAGTTACCTACATAGGAGTTACCATAAGAGTATCAGCTGATTTCTCAAAAGAAATCTTACAAGCAAAAGGGGCTGGAAAGAAGTATTCCAAGTCATGAAAGACAAGGACCTACATCCAAGATTGCTGTACCCAGCAAAGCTATCATTTAGAATGGAAGGGCAGATAAAGTGCTTCCCAGATAAGGTCAAGTTAAAGGAGTTCATCACCACTGAGCCCTTCTTATATAAAATGTTAAAGAGACTTATCTAAGGAAAAGAAGATAAAAATATGAACAGTAAAATGACCACAAACTCACAGCTATCAACAACTGAACCTTAAAAAAAAAAAAAAAACCTAAGAAAA